>NNCF01126247.1:879768-962126 GCA_002313205.1 Laupala kohalensis | reverse complement strand
ATATATATATATATATATATATATATATATATATATATATATATAACATATAAGGTCAATATTAGTGACAAAATTATGAAGAATGAAAAAAATTTGAACACAAGGCTGATTTCAATGCACATGCTTTTCCTCGAACGCAAAAGTGCCAAAAATCACTATTTCATCATTGAGCGGAGGAAATAAATCAACTGCATTGTATCATAATAAAAATTTCAGTCGTAAAAATAAATACATTCATTCCTTGCATAATACTGACTGGGAGGTAGGGAATCGAGCCAGCTACATAGCAGTATTTCATAGAACTCCTCATAAAGTGAATAGGGGGACAGTAATTCGTATCATAACCTCGGATTCCATTGGGCCTGTTGTGCAGTCGAAAGTCAAAATGCTACATCCCTTTCCTGCAGCATCTTTTAGATCCACACATATCTCGCGAACACCAGCGACACCGCAACTTCCAGATCTCTTAAACCCCTCCGGCGAGGGAGACACCTCGTTGCCACCGAATTTGTGTTTAACAAATCAGGTAATCTCTGAAAATCCACGGGCGCACTTACCGGAGTGAGTGACAGGATTGCGTAACTGAGTTTCCAGCCACTACGAGCGCCACCTGCGGCGGAGGTTGCTGGAGGGAGAGAAAGGGGAATTTCCAGCATTTCCGCGAGGATAAAGGGGACTCGGATGAAATAAAATTTGCTCTTAGGTTGGCAAAGGGTATTTGCAATTCACCAATTGATTTGAAATCTCCCAAGGGGAAGTGCGTGAGAAAGTAAAGGAAAAAAATTTGTAAGGTAAAATTGAAACCAAATTTATGTCATTTATTTGTGCTAAAAACTGAAAAAGTTGGTAGAACAATAATCATTTTTTATTGTTTTAATGACCATTTCCATCAAAACCCAACTTTGCTATTCTTGGACTAATTTCAATAAAATGTCAATAAATAGTCAAGATGACTACCAAATGGAATTGACGAGATTTTCTCTCTTTGCCTTGATACATAACTTTTCAGTGAACGTTCAATAATGCTTAATGCAGTACCTCTTGTAATCTACTTTACGTGTATTGTACGAAAGTAATGTACCCTTTCATTTTATAATATTTTAGTATTCTATTTATGTAATTTATATTTATATTCAAAATATTATTTTATTGACAAATTACTATCCCAAAATATTCACTTTCTAATAAAATTTATAATATTTTAAGTTACTTGTCTGTCACAGCTCTGTCATAATGCCAGTCCCACGACCGAAAATATTTTATGCATAAATATAACAGTATGATAACATCTTCGTAGTTGAAAATTTTCCATTCTCAAACTGAGAGAACACTACAATCCCTCCAATCTTCTCCGTCACCAAAATTTGTCAATGAATATAAAAAATCCTATACGTATAATATACCCCTTCCTTGTGATACACCAAATGATCGAGTAAAATACTAGAAGAAGTTTCGTAATTCACCACAGCATTCCACTGTACTCGTATATTAATAATAAAAAATGATGTTTCAATATCTGTGTTGAAATAGAACGTATCTATTGGAATATATAATAATAATAGTATATTTTATTTTTACTCAATTATGACGACACCAGAATGAGTAATCGAGATAAAACGATGTCAAAAAAATCAATTATTTTCTCTAAATTGTAAGAAAACTTTCAGCTAACTAAGTAAGGTATCAATAAATAATTAAAATAACAATTTTATGTGTCAAAAATTTAAAACCTATGTCCGCTAATTGGACGCGAATGTGTACTATTTTCGGTCGAGCGTAATGATACAAAGGCTTCAGTCTAATCAGAGCGTTCGATGTGAACTGGATATCAATAGTTAAGTGTGTTATGTTATAATGTGACACCCACCAACTAAGGGAAAATATGAGACATGATTATTCCATTGTTAAATCCTTCATCCAGTTCAACGTGATCAATATCAATAGGAATAATTTTCTTTTATAACACTTGTATTTAACCTGATTGAAAACAACGATTTTTTTCCTTTTTTTAATATCCAGTTTACCATGATAACGTGACTGGATTTCCCCCCACAAATTTATCAACAAATTCTTTACAAAACTAAAAAAATGGAGTATTTTTGTGTAATAATGTTGCTTTAATTTAAGTGGTAAAAAATAAAATATATGAATAAATAAATGAATAATATAGCTTATGGGTCTCGGCTCCCGCTAACTGTGACCCATTTTTCTTTGGTTGCGACCCTTTGGACTGAGCCACACTCGCAATTTAGACGTTCCGTCTTCAGCTGCCATCTGGTAGTCGAAGCTGGAACTCTGTGTGGGTGCATTTTTCGCCGAGAATTAATTTTGCCGAGAGCATCCAAGGATGGTCAAGGGACCTTTTACACGCAGTATAGTTATACTACATGCCATGTGTGGATTTTGGTACCCTGAAAATCGTCGGTCTCGACCGGGTGTGAGAGTCCGCGCGCTCGTCTGTGAGAGGCCATGACGGTAACCACTCTCCCATCAGAGCCGATAATAAATAAATAATAATAAGTGGTAATGGTAGTATTAGTGTTAATTAAGTAAGTCGTCAGCCAATTATTTTGGACTTATTAATTGCAGAATATAGTACTTGATTTCCAAATGTTTTAGTACTTTTTAGAAAAATTTCTCTTAGACGAAAGAGAAAACTTATTGAAAATGTTGAATTTATTAGGACGAGGTTAGCCACACAACTAAACTTTTCTTCCTAAAGTTTTGTACGTCTTCCTTTTGTATGTTTACTTATGTATTATAAAAGGTAATATTTTATTAAAAAGAGA
The DNA here is from genome assembly GCA_002313205.1 of Laupala kohalensis. Lineage (NCBI taxonomy): Eukaryota > Metazoa > Arthropoda > Insecta > Orthoptera > Trigonidiidae > Laupala > Laupala kohalensis. The sequence continues at coordinate 959,337 of NNCF01126247.1, read as the reverse complement.
AAAAGTAAAAAGAATAACTTCTGTTGATTAATATACTACAATTTTTTACGTTACTCTTTAAGTCCATTTGAGTGCCACTCATTACCATTATACAAATTTTGCGTATCCATTCTTGCGCTATCTTTTCTTTTATCCTTTATCGCGATACGAAATTATCTAATACCCCGTATTATCCCCCCCCCAGGGAGACCTTTCAAACATTTTGATTTTTTATAATTTAATTGAAATACAAATGTTCCTAAAAAGACTTCGTTATCAAAAACTGATTACCAAAGATGATTATATAGAAATAAACCAAATCTTATAAAGGAAATATTGTCAGTGTTATTTCTCTTCAGACGAAAAGTACACCATCTTGTTCCCCCCCTTCGTCTATCTTAATAGACCGTACAAATGTCGTGATTTCCTATTCATTTGCTAAAAAAAGTTTCAAGCCAAATTTCAAATTTGACATTTGTGTTTAAGTAATTTGTTTATTAAGTATTTGTATTTTGAAAAATATTACTTACACTTAAATTTTCCGATTTAATGCTGTAATTTAGACTAATTGTAGTGACAGTTTCGTATGCTAAAGAGTTTTTGTGTACTTTTTATCACCAAAATATTACAGAATTTTATAAAAGTCTTCATCAGATAAGATATTTTATAGAGTAAAAACACAATGTAGGAAAATTAAAAGCTAAAAGAAATGTTGTTGCCATTCTAATGGTACACATAATGGAAAGTTTCTTTGTTAAAGCTGTATTACAAGAGAAGGACTTAAAACAGCCTGAACCACGCAATGAAATAAAATGTTTGGATGTAACGCCCTATTTTACTTTCAGAGAAGCACTTTGGATAAGCATTCTTCAAAAATATGGTGATTACTTTGGATGTGAGATCCAAAGGCATTTCTTCTCTTGCCGAAGTTTATATTTGATAGGCCCCTTGGGTTACACTCCCAAAGTATAAATCTGAGATCGTAAGTTAAAGGATGTCTACTTAGAATGTTGTTTCAAATATTACTGTATGATAGTAGTTAATTCGTTGAGTAATAATATACTGTATGATAATAGATGAGAATATTGTCAATGTTAATTTTTATCTATAGTTCTCATGTTGCAGTACATATTCCTGAAGCTGATATTTAAGGTAACAATTTTCATTGATGTAATTTCAGCCTTGACAAGTAACTAGCTTTATGACATTGAGGATGAAATTTGGTTACTTAAAATTTGGAATGTCTTTTGTATGAGAAAATAATTCTCTATAATAACCAACACAAACATTAATGTGCTCTTAGATACTATGGAAATTTTAAGTAAATTCTATGAAAGTAAGTCTCTTTTTAGCATATATAAGAATCATGTACTGGGTCACCACTAACTTTGGATCTCACACACAAAGTGCTGGCCTAAACCTCTTTGGATTAGGTTCCTATAGTATTAGAAAGGACGCCCAACGCCGTTCTTAAGGTTTGGATGTCACATCAAAATTTTTGGACAAGTCCTTTCCTTCTGTTTACTTTCGGACGAGACACCCAAACCATACGAATACCACACCCAAAGTTTTCTCTGAGTGCGAGGAAGGACCGAACAAACAACACCTTTGGAAATTGATTTGACTGAGACATACTCGCCGGAAAAATTTTTAAATCGAAATTCCTCTTCTTATTGTATTTTTATTTTTAGACACACCCCTTCAAGATGGGCAAGTTTTATTATTTTATCTCAACTGAAATAGTTCATACAATAATTTGCTCAAGATTGTCGTATGCCTTAAGATAAGCTATCATGGAGGCGATTTCGTAAATCTCAAAATCCACTTCATTTCGAGGTGGTTTCAGTAAGCATCAATACGACATTACGGACAGCTACTACATTTTTCTCTTCAAAAAAGTTTAATTTTTTAAAATTATTATCATATTAATGAGTCACTATTCAATGCCGACGGATGGGATAATTAATTGTCGCTAAATAATTTAAGATACCGAAACAATTAACTCATATGTTTTGTACTTATTTACTACTTCTAGTGAAGTTAATTTGACACCATTGCGGAAAATGGCCCCAAATATTCTTAAAGGAATCAAGAAATATTGAACATGTTGACATTCTTGTGTTACAATTGCAGAAATAATAATTTAACAAATGCCGTTTGCATGTTTTACATTTTGCGCTCTGTAGTTCTAACGAAACAATTCGACCAATTTCAATTCTCGAGTGCATGCACATTTAGCTCCACTCGGTCAATATCATTATTGATCACGACGAAATTTAAGTTATAGATCTGAGTTTACGATTACAGTTTATCATCAAATCACAACTACCTTTACATTCCTTCGTACGAAAGCCAGGTGACAGATTAATCATATCCTGTTACACGAATCCAGTATAAAATTCAAAATGTTTTTAATAATATGATATTTTATTTCACAAAATTTCTTAACATTGTTGCTTAACCTTATCTAAACAGGTACGTTGTTGCCATTTTACTTAGTGTCTTTATGGGGAAAAATATTTCAAAATTTGTTTCATGTATTCCAAAATTGTCATATCTTGTTTTTATTAGTCTCTGTGCAACCTTTTCAGTTTATAAAAGAAAACATAACACAAAATTCTGTTCCTGGAATCAGAAGGACTTTCATAATTCGGTTCGCACTATGTCTATCTTCATTAGTGTTTCACTGTCCACAAAGTTCCAAGGTCTACTGGACAATGTTAGATATCTGACCAGAGTTTGACGGAACTATTAACTTAAGTACACAATCTCGTCAACCTGTCTGTTAATAGTGAATCATATGGAGAGCAAATTTCCCTGTCAAGGCTTCACCTGTTATTACGACGAATTAATGCTATTGATGTCTCCTATATTCATCTAGGGATGTCTCCTATATTCATGATCTCTAAGTTAGTTGAACACAAGTATGCGATCAAGTCCTTGCCTTGTCGATTGGTTTTCGTAAACCCCCAAATGCCGTGGTTGGCATTGGCGTCACAGCCTACCACAAGGTGTAGTCCCTGTTTCTTACAAAACACCACCAGTTTTCCGAACCCCTCCGGAGGGGGTAGTCAGAGTCGTCAGGATATTATGCTGAGTAAACAACAAAATCTTTGTCCTGCAGCTCCTCTTCATATTTCACTCGTAAAGCTACCAGGTCCCTTGTAACAGACCCTGGTATTGCCCAAGCGTTCACACCGTTAATTAGAGTACATGCTCTCGGTTTGACACTTGCTCCTGCACAGAACAATGTGTGTCCCTTATATCTCAGTCCCATGATATGTCCCTGCATAGGCCATGGTTCCTGTATCAGGGCTGCTAAAAACCCACCTCTGTCTATACTTCTTACTAGTACTCTAGAAGCCGCAATATAGTGCTGCAAGTTTATTTTGATAAAGAGAGCATCTCCTACTGTTCACACCAGCCCTGTCCCTGCAAAGCGCTCGGCTGCGCCTGCGCCTGCGGTGCCCCTCCTCCAGGTGCACCTAGGTCCACTGGCAGGCTGCATGGTTCCGTTGCCGACTCCGTCTCCACCCCAGGTTGTGCTTGTAACTCCTCCCCGGATTCCAGCCTCCTTGCCAGGTTTACCTCCATACTTCTCTCTAGACTTGTGCCCAGACCCATCCCCTAGCTTACGCTCGGTCAGTGATCCGGGTCCAGTACAGGGTACCTCCACTGCCTTCTGCTACGGAGTTTCCCGCTCTTTTGGGGTGGTGAGTTTTGTCTCCTGATTGCTTTCCAGAAAGGTGAAGGAGGATGTACGAGAACCACAATTGATGCATCTCCAGGCTACATCTCGGGAGTCCATGCTCACCGCCAGCTGGACTCCCTTCTTCTCCACTTTTCTCTCATACACACTCCATCTGGAGGTATTCAGGCCATCGTTCTGGCGAATCATTCTCCCCAGAAGAATACTACTGTTCTCTGGGGGTCCTGGCCCTTTTATAGGTGAGAAACGCCTGAGCGGTTCCTCTTCTTCAGGTTGAAGTTCTCCCCCTCAACCATGAGCCACTCACCGTTGAAGAACTTGAGTCTGAGTGGAGATCAGAGGAGGCCCCTCAGACGTATTTCCATCATTACCCTCAGAGGCCCAAGAGGAGCTCTTTGGTTTATTTAAATTTTTGGTTTTGTTGGCAGAATCCACATGATTCCCTCGAGAAGCTAGGGAATTCTAATGTCCACCTTGGCAGAATCCTGCATGCCTAGGTAAGGCTTTTATGCAAGGGAGGTCGCCAGGTATCTCAGGGCTCCGTTTGCGTTACATCTCCATTGTGCCCTCTACTCCATGGGCACGGATCGCCTTACATCTTAGGGTTAGGATAGGTTACGGATCGAAGAACGGTTAAGAAACGAAGGTCGTTGTGGAATACACTTTATCTGGAACCTCTGTTGAGACCTGTCTGGCTTGGGAGACCCTGCCAGTAGTTATGCTTCCGCCGGCATAGACCTCAACTTCATTGACCAACGAAAACCCTCTCCACCCGTATGGACAGTGGTATTCCCTGGGAGGGTAATCATAAAGGTAAAGCATTACCAATTTGTTTTAAGTATTTCTTTTAAATTTCTGTAGGTATCAAACTCTCATTGTCGTAGTACTTGTTGAAATAGTTGTTTATATTCATCTCCCTAACACCAGTAAGATATAAACTTTCAATAGTTTTTACTAAAATTCTTATTTTATTGTAATAATTAATTATCTCTCTAGACACGCCCGATTTATTTGAAGTTATCGACTTTCTTGTTTCGCATCTGCTTTTGTTTCAAGTTATTAACTAAGTCATAATAACTGACACGATCGCAGAAAGTGTACGAACACTTTGTGCAATATATCGATACTTCTATCAGTGCTCTGGAGGAGGTCAAAAAGTAGGTCAACACAACACGGCGGTTGGACAACAGTTAGGGATTTTCGCCGACCTTCCAACTACTCTCACCCGGTTCCATCAAGAAAACATATGCACCGTCCACTCTATTGACACAAAATAAGTTTAGCGTGTTAGAGGTCATGTCCCATTTCCCCACACTACACACCTCTCTCACTTCTTTCACCACATCATATTACGCACCCAAAACCGTTAACCCTCCTCTACGCAAACCCCGCAATAAAACATTTCCCAAATAGACGGTGGAAAAATTGTATCAAATTTAAAGGACATCGCAAATTTCTTTAAATCATAATTCTCAAAAATAGGTAAAATATCGAAATCAGTAACTCAAAACCAATGTCCACCAAACACATCCACTAACGTACCGTATTCTATGTTCACTTCCAAGACTAACTCTAGTGAAGATATGAGTGTCATCAGTTCTTTAAAAAATAAATTTTCAGCAGGAATAGATGATACATCTGAATTTATATTAAAATCTCCGTCTCACGTTATATTAAATCCACTCACTCATATTTTCAATAGCTCCTTGTCAGAAGATGTGTTTCTTGACGTATTTAAAAAAACTAAAGTGAAGCAATTACATAAGAAACGAAATAAACGTGATGTTGGAAACTATTGACCCATATCACTATTGCCCACTTTCTCAAACATCCTGGAAAAGCACTTCAATAAGAGACTGTAACATCACACCTCAAACCCTGATGTGTTGTTATTATTTTTTTGGTAGAAGCGGGATCCACATACATACCAAAATCCCTATGGTAGTTTTTGTCGCTGCCACCAGCTCGGTTTCCCGAGCAACCAAACTCACGTGTAATAATAATAAATAATGATTTATTACAAATTACATGAAATCTGAATTGTTTACAGACACAAACTCCCAAAATCATCAATACATCTAATAATCGTTTATTAGACAAATAATGCTGTAAGAGAGCATCGTTTATAGTTTGTAAAATATAGTTGACGACAACTAAATTTTAATGAACCCTCAGGTTATCGGTTCTTTCGAAAAGATAAGTTGTTTTCACCCAACAACTAACTGATACTAGTTACGACCCTCGCACCTAGTAATGAGTTCATTAAGTCTACCGCAGCAGCCTTAACAAACAATCTGGTCTCCACGACCAAAACTTAGTACAGTCACTTGTCCGTGCTGAAGGATCTCTACGTTCCTTTGTAAAGCATCATCGAGAAGCTTCACTCCTCTCAATATATACTGTACCAGATGTCACGTGATCAACGAATAACCACGCCTTCGCCACCACCGTGCAGGCACTTCTGTTGTTTCTAGGAATGCAGAGGACGCGCCGTAGAGGACGAATCGTCATGCGCGTCACCTAGGCGCTTCGCAAACACCCTTTTCGTTCTTCTTTCTTTTCTTCGTGGAATTCTTCTTTAATTTAGGTACACCTGAAACCCCGTGAGTCAACGTCACCGACTGCATTCTTCGAATACACTGGTACATACTTTCCTTAAGATGAAAGGTGTTTATTCGAACAATACCTCCACACGGAAAACTCGTCGCACGCCCGTCTTAGCGCGGACCGGTCACTTATTGTAATGTTCTTAACAGCATCCGGCTTGGGAAATACAAAGAGCTATTAATATTTCGCAAGTTGATGGCATGTCCTAGCGCCGACGTTACAGAGACTTTTAGACTTCTTATCGCATAATAATATTCTCTCAAACGTTTAGTACGGTTTCAGGAAATCCTTTCCAACTAACAGTGCCATATTTTATTTTCTAAATGATGAAACCAATTTTCTTGATCGTGAAGATAATCCACAATGTGTTTTCTAGATTTTTCGAAACTATTCGATGTAATCGATCACGAAATTCTTCTCAAAACTGCACCCATACAGCATTCGTGAATTGGCACATCAATTGCTAACTTCCTATTTGAAAGATATGCATCAGCAAGTTGAAATTTCCCATTTTGTAAATAATGTATGCAAATACCTTCCGGAAACAAAGCCACTTATGAAGTTACTCAAGGTTCAATTTTAGGCCCTATCCTCTTTTTATTGTACGTAAATGATCAGTCATCCACCACGCCCGATTGAAAAATGATTCTCTTTGCTGATGATACAAGTCTACTACGTAAACATGCGAATGCGCAAAAAGTTCTATCTAACCTATCGTTAGTTTTCATTCAATTCGTCCCATCGTTAATACTTATAAAACAGTATCCATGTCATTTCGCAATAGTGCAACGAAATCTCTTCTTCTTACATCCCCTTCGCTAAACGGAACCCAAATAAAATGAGCCAAAAAAACAAAAAATTTAGTGCTTTATATTCATGACAACCTCAAATGGAATTGCCATATTGATAATTTGAATTCCAAACTGAGCAAAATATACTATGCGTATTAGTCAACACGTTTCTCGCTGTGTATATTTTGCAAATATGTATTCTCATTTACTGTATGGCATTATCTTTTGGGGACAAACCACTCAGAGCATTCAAACTTTTAGATTTCAAAAGAGAATACTACGGATTATATGTAAATCTCACCCCGACATTCATGTAAACCTTTATTTACAGAATTAAATATTCTCCCTCTCCCTTGCATATATATTTATGAAGTAGTCGTGTTTGTTAATACAGAACTATTAAAATCCCACCCCTACTTTAGAAGAAATAGTATAGTTCACGAACAACACCCGTAATAAGTATAATATTCATCGTCCTGGCGTGTCAACAACTCTTTGTCAAAGAGGACCTTATCATTCAGTAATATTTTTTTATAATTCCCTTTCCAAAAATCTAAATGATATAAATAAATTGAATCTTCTTAAATCCGTCGTTAAAAGTTTTTTAATGTGCTATTGTTTCTATAATATGAAAGAATTTACAGATTTTAATAAAAGAAGTTTATGAGAATTTCAATTTCCTTATAAATATTGTTTTCCACATGACTTTGGATGATGTAGGTGATGATAATATCTCTTATACTTTATCACGCCATTGTTATAATACACTAGATACTAATTATATTCCTTTTCATGCAAGTTCATTTTGCTCCTTTTTGTTTTTAATAGTTTATTTCTAAGTGTATGATAATTTGAGGAGAAAAATCAGAAAATTTTTAAAGTTTGAGTTATTTTCAGAAATTTAAAGTAGTACTAGTAATTATGACGACTTTTAATAATGACATCAAGCTTTTAATATTATTTTCTTTCTTTTTTTGGATCAAATTATCTAATCAAATTTTTTAAATTTAAATTTTCTGTACATTATTTATTACTTTATACTATAGGAAGTTTTATATAAAAGATTATTCTAAAAAAATGTTTTACGTTTATTCTCTTTGGGAAGGGGATTCGAGTTGCTTTGTGATGTCATCTAGATGGACTAATGTCGAAAAATCAAACGCTGACTCGAAAGTAATAAATTGAACTAATTATAATACCGTAGAAATCGACATGCATGTGTTTCTTTGGTGATTACAAGTAGTAACAAAAATGAAACAGTTAACCAGTGCAAATTTATAGACGCTACCGGCAGATATGATAATAATCCTTCGAAGGATCATTGAATCATTGTATGTTACTAAACTTCACCAATTTCTGTACTATGACTGGCATTAAGGTCATAGAAAAAGCTAATAACCATATATATTTATATATTTGTTTACTATAATCAAATGTCTTTTTATTGATATAAACGTTATTGCGTGCAATGAGTTATCGTACCAGCAGAAATCTTTCTTCTGTGGTCGGTAGCTGAAGTTTAAATAATTATGGTCTTCTTTACGTCCTTACGTTCGTCATCTCTCGTTTGAAAACATGCACATTTTGCATCATTTATTAAAAAACATAAAAATGTAATTTTTGTTTTGTTTTTGAACAATTAACTGTCAATTTTTCATCTCATGAAAACAACTAACAGTAACAGAATCCCTCTTCGCAAAACACGCAAAAATTGATTTTCAAGTTCATCTTGCAAAATCTTATTCACATATCAATTTTTAATTTGAAATTTTAACAGTATAATCTTCATATACATTTTACATATTCAATATAAGTCAAAAATTCCCCCAAAAATGTCCTACTTAGTAGCACTTTTGTGAAAATGTCGTGAGTGATTTTACATATTTTGGCCTTATTTCGCGCGTTAGTACTATGACGAACTTCTAATTTTAATTTACGACATATCAGCCACCTTTTTTTCAAATGTGACCTACATTACTTTCAATAATTCGTTAATATCAATGAAAGTTTTAAAAAGTCCCAAGATTTCTTTTCCGATTTAGTGGTAATTTATTGAAAAATGCGAGTACGATATTTTGAGTTTTGACTTTCAATTGTAATGGTCGAGTGACGAAGTTTAGAATTTTCTGATGATACCTGTATTGTATTAAAATTTAAAGTGTGAGAAAGAATTTCATCAAATTTTTGCTTTTAATTTGGAAAAGCAAAAATGTACTTTCTTCAAGATCAATGTGACTAATGATGAACGCTCACGTAGCATTTTCTTACAACTCCTAAGGACACAAGAACTATTCCGAGAGGACACGGCACTGAAATATTTTTCCTTGTCTTATTGCACAGAACATGAAGTATTTTAAAAGTCTAATTGCAGTGTCCACTATTTCATTTTCTTGCCTTTCAGTATCTATCTTATGTATCAACATGGTAAATGCGTAACTCAAAATAGTTCAGTGAATTCCAAACCGCAGAGATTAAATCATTTGGAACGGACTTCATAAAAAATGAATTTAAAGTTTTATTTCTAAGTACTGAGAGTATTTACTAAAAAAATGAAATAACAAATTACATACATATCAACGTTTAAAATGCTTGTTTCATTCAATCTAAACGAAGTGCGAAATAAAAATATCCTCGTGTATTGGAACTTCCGGCAATTTTATACTAGTTTTCTAATAACACATTTGCACTCAGGATTTATATAACAAATAAAAATATATTTCCAACAGATTGCTTTAAGAGTATTAAAAATACGCATGTACAACTATATTCAAATACGGTGCACAAGTTCCGTTGTTTGGTTTCAGATTAACTTTCCTGCATTCAAAATCAATCATAACATACTGTTCTTTAATGAAATATGAGCACCGCCACATACATTTTAACGAAGTGTATTTATTGTTTATTATTCATATTATAATGATTGTTTCATACGTCATCACACTATGTTAGCAACGAAAGCGGGATACTTTTGAAAGTCAGTAACAACAGATTCAGATGTAACTTATAAGTTCAATAATGTTTACATTACCATGTCAGTCACTAGTATTGTTTTATATTAAAAATATAAGTTGATGCGCTTTTCTGATTAATACAAGACGAGAAATTGAAACCATACACTGCATTATGTTAAGTTCATAAGCAGAATGTGTCCAGGAAATAGAGATGGTGAACTCTGAGTACGATTAAAAATATTTTTAATGTCCTGATCTTCTCGAAATAGTAACTTATGAGCTTAAGAATCGGAAATGAACACCACGCGTGAATCAGTGATCTTGAAAAATGTACTTTTTTTCCTTTTCTAGATTAGGAGCTAAAATTTGGTCAAAATCTTGCTTATACCTTACTTTTTAATGTAATAAAATATCAAAACTTTACCATTCAACTTTTAAATCTGAAGACCTTCGTAATGTCATCCTCCTAATTTTCAGTACATTAAAGCTCAGTCGAAAAATATCTTGGAAACTTCCATTTTTGTTGATTTCCGAAAAACTAGACTATGTAATAACAATTTTAAAAAGGTAATTAGTCTATCTTTGGTATCTAATATATACCACAATTTTTGCTATACCTGTACCTTTCCTAGTTGACGCAGGGTATTTTAATTATAAAGATATTCAGTACATTTCATCAACTCAAGTTAACCCGAATATACAAGAAGCGTATTTCGAAAATATTGATAACGTGCGCTAAATTCTCAAATTTTCAAGCAGGTACCAGTTTTCGGGAAAAATAATATTGAAAAAATATTAAATAAAACATTTATATCAAAGCAAAACTCAATTTAGTTCAATTTGTACTCGAAAAATGGATTATTTTATGAATTTTATTTCATCCAACATCTTATACAAAATTAAAACAAAGAAGTGTTTACTTCTGGAGAATATGCAGCTCAAATGACTTAAGTTTCAGTGTCATTTTAAGTACCTGTCTCTAAAGTTTTCTATTCCCCTCTATTGAGTAGAATTTGCAAAATAATATTCTGTTCCAAGGAGCTGCCTAAGCGTACAGCGTTGGGCGTTGTTGGGTTTACCCCGTTCGTAAGCATAAACAGATTAAAAGAGCAAACTACCGGTGAGAACAAACACACAACGGCTTCAAACTCACTGCTAGCACGCTTCACGTTCCTCTTTCCCTTGCTCACACCCTCACTCCCCCCCAGTCATCCCATCCCTCCGACATCGGTTCTCGTAATGCTGCGATTCAAAGCAACACGATGTCGCACCAGCTACACACGCAGGCACTTGGCGCACCCAACGCGACGTTTCCTTCCTTCGCCACATCTCACACCTCATCCTCATCTCTCTCTTCACTAACTGCTTTACGTCAGCTTCCCCACCCACCCTCTTCATCTTTCGCCTTGGTCATACCAAGTGTTTTCTTTCTCCCTCCTTCCGCAGCTGCATCACCACGTTGTGTTATCGTCTGCTTTCTCCCAGTCAACTTCCTTCAGTCACCCAGGCTTGCTTGCTACTTCTATAAACGTTTACTTTATTGATTTATTGTATATGGTGCTTAGGGTGGGAAAGTGGCATTATGAAGGAGGGTGGTGGGAGTAAGGAAAAGTGTGAAGGGTAGGCGTGAGGAATCGCACTTGGAGGAGACAGAAGTCCGCTCTTTGAGCGAGTCATACTGCGGAGAATACCGTTATGTATGGATTAGCTTTGCGGGAGAGAAGGAAAGGATCAAGATGAGTCGGAGAAAGATGCCGGTGGCAGGAGGATGCCATACACGGTTTGCCAGGTGGAAGGGTGGAGAGAATGGACACAAGCCCCAACGGAGCGAGCTGGCTTGGCGCACCTCGGAGAACGGTGTCCAAAGGGGAGTCAGGGATGGGATGTGAGATTCCGAATCTAGAGAGAACTTGTGTGGAATAATTGTGTGGATTCTACTGGCATTATGAGGCGCAGTTATGGCGCGGTTGTGGCGCACGTAAAGACGAAAGTTAAGGATCGAACAGAACGGAGAAGAAAGAAATGAATCCTTATCATTTTTCTCCAAATTAGCTACTTAAAGAAGCGTAGAGTGACAGGAAAAGTGATTCTCAAGGAGTGAAAACAAACAACAATGAGAAGAAAAAAATTATTCATTGAATGGGGACAGAAAGAAAACGCGAAAAGTGAAAAGCATAATACGTCGGTCAATAATACCTTGGAAACCTTGAAGATCCTTCTGAAAAAGACAGGATCTAATGTGATAAATATGAGGAATGGTCTCATGATGCACGTATTTCCCACACGTGACATGGATCAAACTTTTGTAATATTTTTTGTACGTTTATGGTATCACGACAACTTGTTTAAAAAAGAAAAACTTACGATTTTGTTACAGGAAAGGACAGTTTGTAGTGGTCAGCACTGGCTTATCGGTTGTAAAGTTAAAGGATACAGGAATAAGATTGAATGTAATAATAAATGTACGTATAGAATTTTCAGATGTGAAATCATATCTCATGGAAAACTATCGTCTGCCAAGTTATTAAGTCAAGGTAAAATATGCGCTAATGCGTGACACAATGAAAATTAAGGGAAAAGTGGTCAAAGTGAAAACTATAAAATATTTTATGAGAATTGTCGTTTTTTCTCATAAAAATATTTATGGTTATACTTTGGTTTATTCATTATGTCTTTCACATTGACAAAAGTAAAAAGTTTAAATTAAATAATTCCTTCCAACAAATGATCAAATATATGATCCATTCCAGACGTGGGAAGTGCATGCATCATGAGATCATTCCTTACATTAATCACATTAGATACAGACATTTAGCGGCTGATCCTTACGATTTCCACTACATTATTGAATGACATATTCATTTTTTCACTATTCGCAGTTTTCTTTGCCCTCATCTTTTCACTGTTATCAATAATATTTTTCCTATTATTGTTTTCTGATATTCTTTTCTCAGTTCTTGGGAATCACGTTTCTTATTACCCTTCGTTAGTTATTATTGCTTAAGCTTCTATCTGGGTTTTCTTCTTCTTAATTTTCAGTTCAGTGTTTACATAATGAATTGCAAAGTGTGTCACATTCCCCAGAAAGATCAGGGTATTCTTCCATTTATTTTAAATCTTACATGAATTCTGAAATTTTTGTACAAGTTTTTCAAGTCAGAATTCAATGTAATAGGATGCAATGTTTACATAAATTATTACAAATAATATATTTTTCTGTCGTACTGAATTTGTCTTTAATCTAATAAAATCTATTAAAAATGAGTTTTATTAAATAGTTATCATTGATTCAAAATAAATCACATACTAAGTTTACATTTTGGTAAGTAAAAGTCTCTGAGTCCACAAAGAAACCTTTTCACGGACTACTGCAATCTATTAAAATTTTCAATGAATTATCTCATCGTATTATCCAGTTCTCGATTTATCAGAAAACATAAATACAGAAGGTAGGAATATTATGTATTATTTTTAATGACCATTCAAAAGTTTAAATTAGCCGTATCTAAAAACATGGGCTTCGTGACTTTTGCTCAAACGATGACGATATTACTTTTTATGGGGTCCGCACATTTCAACTCACACACGACTCAACTTACACATGATTCAACTTTTCTACGTGCGCGGCGGAGGTTCAAGCTGTGGTGATGTAGCTGGTAGTCCGCAGGGTTGGACAAGGAAAAAGTTTACAGACTACCGTCACCGTCAATATGTGGCCCTCCTAAAGAAATATAAGAGTTATTACTAGACGTGCAACACCATTTTTATATTTCCTTCGCCGTAGTAACGGTTAATCTATGAAAAAAAAAATTTACAAATAAACACGGTATATTGCTAATTATCCAATAAAATAGATTGTAAAATATTATGATTAAATTAAAAGCAAATAATTTATATTTAAAGAAAACAATGATACTAAAAGAAATTCACGAGTTCGTAATTATACCCCAAGTATTAAAACTTTATTTTAATAAAAATATTGAGTAGGAAACGGGTCTAATATATATCCAAACCATATTTTCAATAAATATTTATTCATATAGCATCTAGATTTACAACATTATACATTTGGAGAACAATGTTTACTAAAGAAAAGGTATATGCTCTATTAATTTAAACTAACAGTTTTCGTAGCACTAAAATAGCAATCGCATCGTCCAATTTTACTAAGCTCCATAAACCCAAATTCCCCCTCTACAGAGTAACACGAGGCCGTCTGATCAGATAAGGTATTTCAAACCTTTCCTCTTATAGTCGTAGATGAAAGAAATAATTTCAACCAGGAATACCTAGAACGAGAGAGAATTTAAACTTTCGCTTTACTTGAACGCAAAGGTTACTTCATTTGAAGGTTAAAGTATACTTTTGAAAAATATTCAAAAACTGTTCCAACTATTTTATTTTTCTTAAATATACTGTATTCATAGTGTAATTAGTATATGTTTAATCCGCATTATCGGTAAAGTTTGGTATAGATGCAGTGAAATAATTTCCACTCACATCGCGTACTTTTTCGTTTACCAATGGTGAGAATCCAAAGAGTGTGTTTGTAGATATGTCATTTTAATGTTATTTTTAAAGGAGAATAGAAGATAGTGTGCATCTTATGTTTTTCATTGTATTTGGAATCTTCCACCCACACGAACGTCCTTAGTCGCAAATTCACATCCAATGACGGTGTATCCAGTGACGGTGAAGAGAAAGAGAGAGAGAGGGAGGGAGAAAGAGATAAGTAGGAACAAAGAAAGAAAACAAGAATCTGTTGTTGTTTTTCATAATTTCATTTGAATAAATTAATGAAAGAGATTTCAGTTTTAGTTATATTTGTTGTAATCTAAAGCACGTTTCTTGTAATATTAATCTCGGATCACGCTTTTATATGCTGCACGATTACAACTAGTGTTATATTGTAGATTATTAAAACATGTAATTTATTAGTTCCTTGAGTGGTTTAATGTGATTTATAACACGAGAAATAAAATTTTGTGTTATTAATTCATATTTTATACAAAAGTTTTCTATATTTATTTAATTTCTTTTGACATATATGAAAAAATAAAAGAATCACAAATTATGTGAAATTACGTTAGAATATACACGTGAAGAGGGAAAGAAAGAAAGAAAAGAAAGAAAAGAAAGAAAAGAAAGAAAAGAAAGAAAAGAAAGAAAGAAAAAAGAAAAGAAAGAAAGAAAAAAGAAAAGAAAAGAACTTATGGTATTAATATGAGTTAATACATTTCAATTTGATTGATTTGTGTTATTAGTTCATATTTGAGACAAACGTTTTCTATATTTATTTAATTCCTTTTCACATATATATGAAAAACGTAAGAGAATCGCAAATTATGTGAAATTACTTTCGACAATACACATCAGTTGTAGGTTATGAGATTTGATTTCTTTACTTCACTGTATAAATATAAGAAATTATAGGAATATTTATAAGTAATTTGTGATTCGAATTATACCAATTCCATATGATATCTTGCGATTATATTCAAATTCTGTTAAAAACTATATTTTATCACAGTATTACGCAAACGTTTTTTATAGAAAGTCTAATATCGTTTACATTACCTATGAAGACCTTGCGAGACAACGAATCTCGAGATGTCGTTTAAATATAGAGAATGGTAAAGTTTATTGAAGTCAAGAATATACAGAATATTTTTGTTATAGAAGTCCAAAATGTGTATAATAAAAAAATACAAAATATTTCTTTAATAGCGGTGTAATGAAACATTTTATCTCGTTACGATTTACCCGCCGCACGATGTCTTCCAAATATGGGCGCCGTTTCAAATAGACCTACGATTGGTCGAACGAAACTTCCCTTGTCGAAGGGGAAGCAAGAGGAGACAGCCGTTGCAAATCTAACAGATCCAAAACTGGTCAGAGCGTGGGACTTAGAAAAATAAATGGGCCTTTTTATGTTATCAGTAGTGTACTTGTCCTAATGGCTTGCGATCCCCCCACCCACCCTCATGCTAACCGACCGACCTGCTGAAAGGATTTCGTGAGTCACTAACTGGAGAGATATTTTAAGTGTTATTGATTGAGAATTTTTATTTTTATATCTATTATGCTACAATTTTTAATTTCATACATAATTCCAATAAAAATGAACCCAAATACGACGTATTTATGACATAACTGAGTTTTAAGCTTCCGTTTTTACTTATTCATGTAGTATATTAGAAAGTATTGTAATTGTGAAAAACATTCGTTCGCGAAATTTCGACAGAAATATCCCTGACTCCGAAAAAGTGGTGTGTGGTATTCCATTGGTAATTTTCCCAATTCTTTCATAGAACAGTTATGATTGAAATGAAAATAATATATTTTTATTATTGTAGTAGAGTACATGCATCAGTTCTCGACAGAGCATCAGTGCTCGGCACATCTGAACCAAGATTTAGAAACAATTCTGACCTTTAGAACCACTTAATTAGGTTTTGGAGTACTTTTTGGCTTGATTTTTTATTTTTGTCACAATATTTTATTTCTTCTATATCGCTAAAAATGCATTTTATGGCTGTAATGAAGTAATAAGACATATTTGAAATAGTAAGTTTGGTCATTCGTCTGAACGTCAAAAAGTAAGCGAGTTGCCCCTAATAAAGTTCAGATTTAACTTCGATTTATCTTCAAAATATTTTTTTCAATCATGAAATTTTTCTATTATCTTCATAATTAGGATGTTTTCTCCTCAATTTCAGCTTTTATGATTGTATTTCTGTTAGTAAGGTATAAGCAGCTATTGACTACAAGAACTCAATTTTTCAGAAGAGTTCTGAGGTGACACATAAAACTAAGAAATATAAGTACAAAAGAAATTGCATGTAACATTTCTAAGCAACTGATGTTTGGAAGCTTTGAGTTCTAGAATTCTCAAGCAAGTATCTAAATAGAAGATTTAATTTTCCAAATCCAGTCAGTGTATGTTTTTATAAGTAAAAATATCCTAAAATGTTTCATGATTTATTGTTGTCAGCTATTTTGTATAACTTATGTAACATGTTTCCCTAATATTATTATAAATTCATTCATTTCGAAATAAACAGAATTGTTACGAGTAAATGACGTTGTCTCCATTTTGAGGTCCAAACATCATGAACACTGGCTCATTCATTTTCAACACTGTCGTCAACTGCAAAAAATTAGTTATAAAATTTTATTATTTTAGCAGTAGTTCTATAATTTTTATTTTAAAAAATTACCAAGAAAACAAGAAGTGAGGAGAATAACAATACTGCAGGCTCCGATTTCAACAATTAATAGAAATAATTGTTCTATCCATTTTAGAATTTTTGTTAATTTCATAGCGCTCTTGAGTCATTTCCTTTCGTGTCACGACAAAATGATAGAGAGCATAATTTGTTCGAAATTAAATGTAGTATACATTATTTTGGTACAAGAATGTTGCGTTATAAAAATGCATTAATTTCAAGATATAGGAGAAAAACTATAAAAATAACATTGCTATAGGAAAAACTGTTTTTCTTAGATTTGCTTCTTTTCTTCGCCTAATTACTGGACTAGTGGTGAAACGTGCATTTGATGTCAGTAAGGTTGTGTTTGATATCATTTTTCATCGTTTTTGGCGCATATTTCTATTGTTCTAAAATAACAACAAAATTTTTGTAAATAATTTTTTTTGTGGCAAAGCCAACTCGGAGAAATAGCTACCCACCGTCCCCATTGACTGGGTATTCACGCGACTTGCACAGGAACACCCGCGTAGACCTAATCCTTAAGGACGGAAAACGTTGCCGTTTTCTTTGTCCAACCCTGCGGACTGCCACCTACATCACTACATTTTGACCCTCCGTCGCGCAGGTTGAAAAGTTGAATCATGCGAAAGTTGAATCGTCCGTGAGTTGAAATGTGCGCAACTCACTGTTTATTTCCTTCAAAGTCACTCTCATTCTCTTTTGTCATTCTATTTTCGAATCTATAAACCTATCCCTATTTTTCCCACTGAAAGCCTCCCACCGGAATTTAATAATATATAAATTTAATAGAGAATGTAGGATTTCCCTTTGGCTTTGCAGTCTAAAAAGTTATATTGCAAGCTTTTTATTTTATTCAATTTTTATTCGGGAGGTTTCCGGAAAAGGGTTTTTTCTTGTTGGATTTGATATAACATTTTTTTAACTTTTAACTCTAATAAATCTATAAAAATTCAATAAAAAATCACTTATTTTAATTTTGATTTCTATTGCAACGAAGCAACTCCTTCAGTATGAAGACGCAGGAATGAGCAGGTGAGGCCACAGCGGCAGCGAGTGACTTTCTGCAGATCGGACCACACTGCAGCCCCACCGCTACCTGCGAATTTCTTTAGCGTCCAGAAGGCAAGCCGCACGGTCTCGGCCGGCAGTGTTCACGACGCACGTATGCTGGCGTCCTTGTCTGCATTTCGGTTTCGGGGAGGAGGTATGAGGGTGTATCGCACAATTTTAGACTCGGTGGAGTTAAATCTGCCGAGAATAGTCTTTGGAGCTCCCGCAAAGACTTCGTACGCATACGTAGCTGTTGTCCGAATGCAAGCGGTTTGGAGAAGCCGCTTCTTGGAACAAATGGTATCACGGGAGCATAGGATTGC
This sequence comes from Laupala kohalensis, assembly GCA_002313205.1. NCBI lineage: Eukaryota > Metazoa > Arthropoda > Insecta > Orthoptera > Trigonidiidae > Laupala > Laupala kohalensis. The sequence continues at coordinate 940,692 of NNCF01126247.1, read as the reverse complement.
AGCGTAATATTTGAAATTTAGAAAACAGATTTCCACGCAAAATTTGATATGAGACAGCCAAAAAAAATACTTAGCGAGCTTCACACCCAGATAATTTACGCAGACACGTACCTTCATGTAATAAGGTCCGGGGCAGAAGTCTTTTAAAAGACCCCCATCTTCAAGTCTCACACGAACAGGTTTGCTTGACAAGACGTGCATATCCATCGCACAAATATATATATTTTTAATTGAAATGGAAATCAGAGATTTATTTTATAATGATCTCAACTATTCTTTATTGTTCTCATATAAAAATATTTTAGAGTATATTTGTGTACAAATTTACATGGTTTTATGACATTTGGTGACCTATTTGTACACCCTTTCCAACGGGGTGGACCACCCTCCTTGACCTCGCCAAGGTGGCGGGACCAAGGGAGATGAGGGCCGCCGAGAACGACGTTTGCGGACGTGTTGCGTGTCGAAACACGCCCCACCCCTTTTCGTCGCCTGTTGGTTGTGTTGCCCAGCGTTCCATGTTTCCGTGTGAACACGATCACAATATTTACAACTCTGCTTCTGATAGCCTTGGTCCATGGGATGTCGATAGTTGATAATCGTCAAGTTTACATCAATGGCTTTAGGATCTTCGGGGGATTCTCTATCATTAGAGTTTACAGTAGTTGTACAGATAGCTGCGGCACAATTTGCAGATCCACATTTTTTCAGGTAAACATTCAAACTCATTCCTAAAGCAGGAAATCTCATTTTCCACCCTTTGCGACACATTTTCATAAAATTACTGAATTTGCAATGCTTACCTAAAAAATAATAACATTTTAATTAAACATCTTTTATTAAGGGTCGTGAAGAATCGTTTCAAAATTCAAATAGTCATCAAAAAATATCTTTTTCCCGCACACTGGGACGAATTCATAAATATCTGTACCGGAAAGAATATAAACATAACACAGTGATCAGATGGCAAAAATTACAGAGATAATGCCATTTACCCAAGAGAGGTGCGGATCAAACTGTTCCTTAGCAATCCAAATATGGTACTTCCTTATAAAATGAGAAAAAAATAATTTATTATTACGACACGACGGATAATAGACATGATAGGGTGGAAAGATTTTAACGGACAATCTGTTAGAGACATGGGAGATACGTTGGAGAGTATCAAAAAAAGGGCATTTCCCACACGGACGATGTACGTCTTGCACGAGGAAATATTTCTTTAAAAGAATACGTACGGTTTATATTGCATTGTTTTCAAACAGCAATCAAACTAACTTCCACAAATTGGGATACTGCGAGATCAAGTCAATGTCGTGCTGTTTTCGTTTTTTTTTTCTCGGAGTGCTCTGTTTGCTCTTAATGGTTAATTTTTCAATTTTTTCAGTACTCCTTCCTTGAAAGACAAACTGCTCCTCTCTACATTTGAGCTCCTGTGCTGTTACCTAATTTTTGTAAAGATGGTTCTGACTTTTCGCATTCCTAAATCTTTTAGTGTCCATGAAACTACTCCAAATGAATACGTGAGGATAGGAATGGCAAATGAATTGATTGCTTCTGTTGAATTTCGGTCATTTTAATCTGTATGCATTAATTTCTCGGCTCGATCTTCAAATTTCCCGATTAGTTCCTTCTTTACGCATGTACGGTCTATGCGTCTAGATTGTTGTAGTCCCAGGTATTTGTACAATTCATTTTCATCCATTATTTTAATAATTTCATTGTCATTTGCTGTATAAGGTTCTCTTTTAATTTTACCTTTGGAAATGTCCTATGCTCTGCACTTATCGGTACCATGTCTCATTCTAACATCCTTACTGAATGTTTCTACTAGTGTAAGTGATTAAGCTTGGTTGAGGAGGATGAGTATATTTTAATATCATCCATAAACAATACGTGGGTGATGTTGTGGTTTTGTTGTTCTGCAGCTTTTAATTGAAAACCACATTCTGTACCATTCAAGAGATTAGAGAGTGGGTTTAGGGCAATGAAATATGTTTCTCTTAATGTTAATTCTGCTAGTTGTTTTAATTTGGCTTCCTTTTCTTAAATTAATGGTTTTATTCCATTCTTCAATTTTTGCCTGCAGAATATTAGTGGGCGTTGGATTCATTTTGTACATTTTAAGGACTTGCTGAAGCCAAGAGTGCTGGACTGAGTCGAATACCTTATCATAATTAATATATCTGCAGAACAAGATTTTAGTTTTGACTTGGACTTGCTTCAGGATGACCAAATCTATGATACGTTATTCCTTACAGACTTTGGAACCCTTCCGGTATCCCTTCTGCTCCTCAGCTAAAATCTCATTCTGCTCCATGTGTGCCCTAATTAATTTCGCTACACAGAATGTCATGATTTTGTAAAATGTTTGGAGGCAGGTAATTGGTCTATATTTGGCAGGATCGGTACTTTCTTCCCCTTTGGGCAATAGAAATGTTCTTCCTTCTAAAGGAATATTTGGCATTTCTTGTGGATTGTTTGCAGATTTATTCACGTAAAGTGAAATCAAGGGATAGAGGCAATTTGAACTTTTTGAACCAATTTTTAATATTGTCACTTCCTGGACTTTTCCAATCGTGTGTGTAATTTATGACACTCTTCAAAGTTTCAATGGAAATTTCACGAAAAAACAAAGTGTCAATACTCTCAGCCGATGTAACTTCACCATTGATCCATGATGCCTCTCTATTGTGCGTGTCACTTTTTGACCAGATCGATGACCTGGAATTCTCCACTTCTGTGAGGTTGGGGTGACATTGGCCAGTAGTTTTGCTTTGGTGTTTGGTCTTCATTTTTGTGTGAATTCTTCGGTAAAAGTTCCTTTCGTTTGATTTGAATAACTTGTTGTGAAATCTCCTGCCATCGGATGTGTTGTATCTACTATGTCTGGTTTTTAATGCGTTCATTTTTTGCTTCAGTGTATTCTTAATCTCACTCACATTCTCATTGATTTTATCAAATTTAGTATGATTTCTGAATCTATAAAATATATGTAAGATTTTCTTTTCGAGTTTTTTGTTTACATTTTCCTCATCACCTGATGAATACGAGCAATGTCTTTCCTGATCTTTTCCATTCACGTGATAAGCCTCATCTTCCATTTGGGCATTGGTTTATTGCCAGTTGGTTTATTAGTTTCTGTACATGTACGTATTTTGGCACCATTGCTTGTGACAGCATTTATTGCACAACAGTAGATGACGGAATACATTTTCTCAAGGGAGTGAACGGATGTTAAATATTCTGATAAAACAGTGTCGTTGATGGTTTGTACTATGCCGGAACAATTTCTTGAACTGCCTTGCCGTGTAATTGCAGGTCTCTTAGTGGGGTCAATCCCTGAATATTGTAAGAGATACTTGTTTAAAGTATGAAGGATTTCATCTATTTCATTTACATGCCCTGAGTTATCGACTAGGTTTTCATTCACTTGGAGGACTGCAGTGTTTGGATGCGATTGTGGATGTGGATCACGACCAGTTTCTTGTTCAGTGGAGCAGTTTTCTTAGTACACAATAGGTACAGATTCGAGGTTTTCATTTGTTCTCTCATCTTGATGATTCTGTAGCATTATCAACTACACCTCTCATTTTAATTGACTCAAAATTTCTTTGGGGATAAGGTTGTTAGTAACTATTACTCTTCTTTGGTCAGCTATTCTTTGTTCAGTCACATTAGTGGTAGGATATTTTCCAATGAATAAACGGTGTAGTTCTTGTCTATATCCAGTTAAGTTTGTTTCTAATTCTGTGATCATGTAATACGTACACATGATAAAAGTATTAATTTCTTTGATCCATTTCATGCGGGTACGTTGACGGCCTGCTTGGGAGATGAAAGTGGATTTCTCATCCGAGATACACTTCCTGCAGTTACAGTTCCTGTTGTTGTTTCACTACAATCAGTTTCGACTGTTGCAGTTTCGGGATTCCCGGTGCTTGCCCGTCTGTTCAGCACAGCACCACTAGGGTCTCGCAAGCTGCCATGGCCAGCCCTAGCTCCAACCATGCTCAGGCGCTCCCGAGGCAGCGACATGTTTTCCGAGGCCTTACGACTTCTTAAATGCACCACCATATACATTGGGCTTGGTTTTTTGTTGGTGTTTTCCTTCACCTAGAAAGGTTGGCTTTGCTCCTTAAGAGGCCTCCCTGCTCTGAATGAGGTTTACAAAGGAAGATTATGGGAAGGTAAACTCGGTTCACCCAACGACTTCCGTGGGTGGGATAAAGTGTGAATAGATGGATAATTTGTTGGGGAAGGGACAGCGGGCAGCTGCTCCGATTGGTCGCCTCTTACGACTGGGAGAGGTCCCATGATGCTATTCTCTAGGTGGTCCGGACACCACACGGGAATTATCATTATCATTATCTATCACTATTATTATTATTATTATTATTAATATTATTATTATTATTATTATTATTATTATTAATATTATTATTATTATTATTATTGGTGGTGGTGGTGGTAGTAGTAGTAATATTAGTAGTATATTTTATTCTGTTTTCATTTATTAAAAAAAGGTGTACATATGCGGATATTGGTATATGTACATGTACGTATGTATAGGTAAATTTGTAAATAAGATTTATTAGGGTATGTTGATATGTATGTGTATGTCATTTGCCCCTCAGGTAAGTATGTATTCTTTTTATGAATTTATTTGATTCTGCCGCCGAGTTTTATTTTGTTACTGGTTTCCTGGTATCAAGATTTTTCTTCTCTTGCTTAGCGCGCTAGCCCTAACATTTGATTTCCGTGGTTCCCAGCAGTGCTCAATGAACCAAACAGTCACTGAAGTACATATAACAAAAGCTGAGAATTAAAATTAAAACAAAAAAATATTTATGACAGTATACAATTTTTATTTAATACATCTATTAATTTTCTTTCCCCGCTACTGATATTAGTTACCTACCATAATCGAAATAAGTTAATATTTTTATTTTTAGTTACTGCTTCAGTTCACTGAGAGTGAGTACTAGGGTGTAGTATGCACCACTCACAGCACATTTTAGAAGGCGCAAACCCCGCCATATATATTGTATACACTTATGTTAAAATAAATGAATGTCATTTTGAAATTGAAAAAATTGAAGTCATAGTTTGAGTTTATACACTAATTCCACTACAAATTGCAAAATCACAATCAGATGTATACGTAAATAAGGCCCACGTCTTCGTATACACGGACAACTTAAGAGAACGTAATTTTCTTTTGTGAAGTGAAATAATCTGTGTACGCTAGTGTACCCGAAAACCTTTCCCCTGTCGAAGTCACACGGGTCCAGAGCTTGCACTGCTTGTCCCACATGTCACGTGAATTGGCATGTCACCTGTCCAAATCATGCGATCCACATTACTCACGAGCCTAGCGAGTCACGTGAGCGCAGGTAGAATAAATGTTCCTTAAGAACAGAATAATACATAATTATTACGATGAGTGAAGAGTAATAAGAGAACTTACTCTTCTTTTGGGAAGTGAAATAATTTTTTTACACACTCCAGAAATGTGTTTTCATATAAAATTTTCACTAATAATGAAAATCCCTCTATGTGAACCTCCATACATTTTCCCAAATTAAAATTGAAGAACCACTTGCGAGCGTTGGCCGACAGTATGCATCTTCTCCCATCCTTGTTCGAGCACGCTCCCTCGAGCACTTCTTGTTCCCTCGATAGATGGAACTCAAAGCTTTTTTCCGCATTTCAAAAAATTCTTTCTTCGACGCGAGAGCACTCGTAAAACATTAATGTTGCTCATTCAGACTCACTCTTCCTCGTCCTATGCGCATAAGTACGATACGATTGCAGAAAATTTCCCATTCGTTTCTCAAATTCAGCTATTCAATTGACAAGAGTACCCTCCCCATCCTCTGAACTGCGAAATTCTCGGAAACGCAGCTTTGATAAGACCATTCACAATTAGCTAGAAAGAAACGAAAGAAAAAAGCGCACGAGATATTTCCACCCGCAATATTTTCCCGTTCAAAATGCTCCGTAATAACTCAGAAATGAACAACTTGGAGAGAAGAAAACTTGAAATAGCAATTCATAGTTCCCAGGAAAGAGACTGAAGTGTGCTAGATTTTCCTTTTCACTTGTAACATGTGATTTTCTGTGAAAATACCAATGTAGCAATGACAAAACAAAGTAAGAATGAACATTGGAAGAAATATAAAGTGAGAAAAAATAATCAATATGCATTAATATAAACCACGGAATATTTTCGAATATTTTTCCAGGTGAGAATATCACTTAGTATTTTGGTAAATATTATAAAATTTTATAATTTGAAAATTAAGAGCGTCATTTTGAATTCTTACATTTATTCACAGAGTTTTACGTCCAGTTTCCAATTCTTCCCCAAAAAGTTAAATCCTTTTAATTATTGATTTAAGTGCGTATCTTCTCCGGCATACTGTAAAAGATTATTGAAAATTTAAAATTCAGTTTTCACCCGTTCTAGAGATAGTTGGAAGGTGAAGATGAAGATAGCTAATATTCAAAGACCAGAAATATGTAACCAAGAAACAAAGGTGCGTTAAAGGAGAGAAAACAGTGACTAAGCAAATTCATGACGACAACTATGGATAAATTTTGAAATTGACAAAATAATTTCAAAGATTGCTGGGAAGTGTATCGTAAGTAGAAAGACAGACATATGGCCAACATTTAATAAAATAGTGATATTCCCTTTGAAATATGAAATCCTGCAAATTCGAGAAAAAAGAACCCCGTATATCAAGTTGAAATATTTTCTATAACTAGATGCTTCTATTTATCAGAAATTGTGCTCAAAACGTGATGATAGAATGAAACTAGTGAAAGCACGAAAGGGGACAGAGATGCAAGTTAAGGGGAGAAGCACACAGCGTTGGGGGAACTCCGGAACGCGAGTGTAGCACAGCGCGCTATTCAACACATCGCGGCACTCCGGCGACGCCGAAAAAAAAAGGGCTAGCGTTGACACACACACACGGGGGAGAGGCGGCAGAAGAGGGTGAGTGAGAGTGGGTTGCTGGAGGGGTTAGGGGGGGGGGGATAGCGAACGCCTATCATCCCGTTGCAACGGTTCGCAAACGACCAAGCGCTGCTCCCCAACGGCCACTACTCTTCCACAGCGAATCGCAAACGACAAAAGAGCTCCCTCTGTTTGCGCAAAAATTTTACATAATCGTTAATATAATTAAAATGAATTAAATTTAAAACTTGAAATTATCCTCTTAAATAAACAATTCTGCTGTTTGCAAACTAGGGCTGTGTAAAGAAGGAACTCACCCTGTGCGCACTTCGGGATGTTTGATTATACTCACGTTAGCAAATATTTAGAAGCTAAGTATTCACTTGCTCACCAGCGAATGTCCAAAATCTTTGCGTAACTCACAGAATGTCCAAATTCACGAGAGATACCGGAATAAGAGAGATTCTGTTTAGTGAACCTTCTCCTAGAGAATGAGTGTAGGTGTGCAAAACTAATTTCATTTTCAATAGCCAATTCATTATTATGGTGCAAATTTAAATAATCTAAGGGTTATGCTAAAAAATATATGACACAGAGATTAAGTGGTTTACAATTGTAATTTAAAGTTTCTAGAAGTTGAATTATATCTACAATATCTATGTTTCCCAATTACTTCGTCCTAATCAGGTGTTTTAATAGGATAGTAAGCCTGATGACCGTATTTTCACCATACCATAAAAATGAAGGACATTAAATTAAATAAATCAATACTGAACCAGAATGCTATATTAGTAGTTGAAATGTTATGTGATTCGAATAAGGCGGGTTATTTCACTTATTATTGAAATACATTATTCACATATAAATTCTAATATGGTTTATCACAGGCATAAAGTAATTTTCATTATTTCTTTATAAAACTATTTCTCGGGATATTTTTCTTCGGGTGATGGGATTTATGTCTTATCTTGAACCAGGAAAGTTCAGGAGAAGCATCGAAAAGTTAAAAGAAAGGAAAACATAGATATGCAAACAAACGGAATTTTCAAGTCAATGTAGTCAAATTAATGCCATATTTAGTGAGGCTGCAACCACTGGCTTAATGTAAGAGCGTAGTGTTAGAATGAAATGGACTTTCCTATATTATCCAGTCTTCACACGTCGCGTGACAAAAAAGTACATTTCACTCTCGCAAAATGTTGAATAGATAATGACCACTTCCAAAATAGTCCATAAAAACTATTTGTGTATAAAATAGCGAATAAGTGAACACCGGTAAAAGAATTTCTCCAACTTTTTTTGAGTATAACAATTAATGAAAGAGACATAGATTTCAACAAAAAATAATATTGTGAATTTCCTATCAATGAAGAGAAATTAGTGAACATTTAGTAGTCTTATTCAGACATAAATATCTATATCTCACACCCAGTTCCGTTCATCAAAAGTCTTTGTTTCATTTATCCTCGATTACCACACCGCACTCTTCATTCATCACTCTGCACATTCATCAGGCTAATAAACTGTTCGAATTTTGTCTATGAAAATTCCTCCCTCGCACTAGTGAGTTGTTTGACTATTTCAGAGGTGTGATATTGAGAGAGAAATATTCCGTGAAGTGTAATATTTCTCTTTTTGTTTGAAAAACTATTGACTTCGGTAACACGAATAATGTCTTTCTATGTAGCGTTGTAAATGAACTAATGAAAGATGAGTAGAGTGGGATAATTTAAAATAAAAAGTTTGTAAATTTGTTTACATTGACAGACTTTAAGAAAACAAATTAAAGAAGAAACCTTTTTTAGTAATAGGAACGTTTCTGTTAACTTCTTTACCACACCTCATACAGAGAACTAAGAGTTTTACTTTCACAGCATGAAGACATCGCAATTTTCTGGACATTTCTCAAAGTACATTTAATATTAACAACTGATAGTTCCATCACACGTTTGTCAATGTTTCTGTTTAAAACAATATGACCTCCACACAAAGTAAGGTGTGCATTTTTCGCAACAGAGATATCATAAAGACCAAACAAAGATCAAAAACTATTATTATTATTCGTCCACGAAATTCTGATAACCATGCCAAAAAATAATCCTCCAGATCTTGTAGCTATCACGTGAGTAATTGCGTCGCGGTTGAATAAACCTATACCTTGTGCAAAACGATCTGGACGACGCTTTCTAATTACCAAATGATAACCTTCTTGCTCTGAAGCATCACGATTTCACTCACACTTCATGATATTTTACATCAGAAAACTTGGGTGAATCATGAATAAAATGACCAGACACAGATCTAGTCCACACTTTCAAAACGTTTTGAGAACTAGATTTTGAGGATGTTTTAAGACGACAAATATTTTAGTGGTTGATTTCATAGAATGGTCAGGGGAAACATTCCTTGGATATTAGAAAACACTTCTGCCGTATTCTACAGATAATTCCCTTCCCAGCAACACGACAGCTGCGAACCACGAGGCGAATCACCAACACATAAGGAACATGAACTGGAACAATCAAGATTCAGCAAACAAGCAGTTAATAAATTAGCAGAGGAGCGTGTCCCATAGACTTGCACCCCCGGGCTCACCGTCCCGCCCCTCTCACACCCCTTCCTTTACCGCGCAGGTGGCGTCGGCGGGGAGTGATGGCATCAAACATTCAATGCGGTTCCGGGCAACTGAGAACTAAGGAACGCATTGTCTCGCGCTCATTAGTCCGTGACGTGGCCGCACATTGAGGCGGGGAGCCTCGGGCAGCTTCTGCGCACACCAGGCGCCTCTATGGTGCCTCCGCTCTTCTGCCATCAACAATCGCGTGAGGGTTCCCCTTCTGTGATTGCCACGTCAGAAATTGGAAAGTTCGGGATATCACATTGATACGCCAGAGTACGAAGTTCGGAGAGGAATAAAGAGAAAGCTTTTTCCTTAGGAACTCTATGCTACTGGACCAAAATTTGTTCAACATTGATGAGCAAAACCTTATGCGCGACGGAAAGAAAACGGAACCTAAAGCCAATGTGCATTTTCATTCGACTATACGATTCATTGGTTACACATGAAGAGAAATAGAGAATAAATATTATCAAATCAGCACGATGAAAAAAAATATTTACACACTTACATAGTTATTTGAATAAACAAGAAATTCTACTCAGGCAGAAAATTTGTTTCAAGAACGATGACAAAATTGTTCATGGAGTCTTTCATGGACATAGACGTTTTCGAAAACTTTGCAGGAGCGATACACAAAATGATTGTGCTAATTTGCTACACACTGTAATCCATTTGTATGTTAATTTAGTATCAGAATTTGCATTTTGAGTTGCCATAAATCACGAATCACGGTTTATAATTTCCACCAAATATTTCTCTTAGTCTTCTTGCTCATTCCCAACTTTATAAAAGTCACTTTCATGAAAAAGTTAGTAAACTGCGTGTGTTTTTATTTTTCATGCAGAAAAAGTTCAAATGAAAGTATTTCAATTAAACAAATTCAAGCCACGAAAAAAATACGACCAAGCTTGCTGAGACAACAGACATAATATGATAGTTGCAAATACTCGGAACAAAACCTGAGAGTTACAAGGATTCACCTAAAATTACTTGACTCCTCTTGATCAGCATTACTCTTTTCATTTCTTTCATCCCAATTAAAAAGTTGCAATAAAGAAAACGAACTTCTTTCTGAGAAAGTTGAAGCTACTAAACTTGTGTGAAATGGATGAGTGGGACTTGTACCCTACAACTAATACCAAGATTGACTAATGAGTTTCATTTTCCTGGATGGGTTAATGAATATTATACGTGGTAGTTATTTGAAAACAGAATACAGAGTAAAATATTGTGGTAGCCTCCAAAGGCGTAGTCAAGTTTTTTTAGCAGGGGAAGGCAAGTGTCCGTCGCTCCCTCACCCCCTTGGCCACGCCAATGGTAGCATCAACTCTCCCTACTTCAGAGAGTGAAAATGGGGAATGCATATCATGCATAGAAGAACGTTACCTTCACGTAATCCAGGCAAATGTTGCGTTCCCTTACTATGCCTTCGCAACCCTCGCCCATCAAAATAGGCAATTAGGAGGAAGAGTAGGCTTAATGGTTTAAAATAAAGACAATTATAAATAACCAACATCAATAAAATGGAAATTAAAATTACCTTTATAAACAACGAGGAAGAAAAGCCAAGGAGAGTCGACCTCATGACGGTGTATCCACATTACTCGAGCTTGTGGTCTCTATGTAGTCTTGTCTCTCTTTTGCAGTCTCTCTTTTATACGTACACTTCGACATTGTTACTACTGCGCTCGATACTTTGTTTTCTTGGAAATAAAATAAAAATGAATAAACAGAAGTAAACTCACAAAAGAAACAAACACAGTGACTGAAATTTAAACAGGTACTGACTAAAAGCAAAAGATAATATTTTCCTCGCTGCAGCTCTCAAGTAACTGAACTTTGGTGCAAATAATTCTATTTTTCATCGCTTTGTTATTGTATTGAAGTATCTAACAAAGAAAAATTGTCTCATGTTGCATTGTTTAGAAAATCCATGTACCGGTACTGGGAAATGACCGTTAAGGGGAGAAGCTCCCCAAATGTTATTTAAAATGTAAAATAGCATGTTATAGATTTTCATAAATTATGCCCTGTAACATGTAATATAATTATTTTTGTTACAAAAATTTAAAATATAAAGTATATAATATCACGTAATATGTAATTTTACTTTATTTAGACAAATGTAATGCTTATAGACTCCATTCATTGTAGTAATAGGTCTATTGTCTACAGATTGCTCGTCAGAAACAATAAAAGGTTTTATCAATCTGTCATTATTTATTGCAACAATTGACAGAAATAATATTTTCTTGTTATTAACTTCATTTGTACTGTTATTGTATTACTATCATTATTTTTCTACTCGATGTGTTTTTAAGAAATACATTAATATTAATTTCAATACTCTTATTCAAAATTAATTTCAAAAAATTCTTTCTTGAGAGAGCACTCGTAAAATATTAATGTTGCTCATTTAGGCTCACTTAGTAATAAGATAAGAAAAAGAATGCAACGGAATGTGAGGTGACGGAAAGGAGGGGGAGGATGTCTGAGGCGGACAAGTGGTAACATGTGGACTTTCTGTGCCCACGCTCTTCTCAGTGAAACTCTCCTCTTGTGGTGTTTATAAAATAAATACTACGATCACAACGGTTTGGAATGACGTAGCGTTTGCAAGCTTGACAGGAACGACGGGAGAAATCTTAAAAAAGAAGGTACAGTCCAAGAGACATTAAAGGGCTCACAAAAATATTCTAAGTCACGCGCTCTTAGCAGGACTTGTTAGGTTTGCAATACCACTCTCCTACGACGCGGGCAAAACCTCCTCACCTTCCTTCGACCAATCGTAGGCAAACTTGAAACTGCTTCCATACTTGGCAGATCAATAGAAGACTAGTACTGGCGAACATGTCCCTATTAAATCGTAACCACAGAAAATGTTTTTTTTACGCCGCTATTAAAGAAATATTTCGTGATTTTTTATTATACACGTCTTGGACTTCCATTACAAAAAAATATTCTTCATGTTCTTAATTTCAATAAACTTTATTATTCTCTGTATTAAAATGACATCTCAAGTTGTTGTCTCACAACGCCGTCCTAGGGAATAAAAGAAAATTAAATTTCTCCGTAAAAACATTGGTTTCTTACTGTCAAAAAACATTGTTTTTATCATAGAATCTGGATATCATCGCAAGTTACCGTATGGATTTTTTTAAAATTCGAATAAGGAATTACATATAAATATTCCTAAAATTTCTGAACTTTATACAGTGGCGTAAAGAACTCAAAGCTCCTTGGCATGAAGTGAAGTGTGTTTAATTTCAACAAATAGCTATACAAAGAAAAAATACAGATTTTTGTATATTTTTCTACGAATTGACGAAATTTTGTTTCCAAAGAATACTTTTATATAATGAATATAATAATTTCTGAGTGTAAAATGAACTAATTTGAAGTATATTGGCCCTCCCAACTGCATGGGAGACGTTGCTCAGGAGAACGAAACCCTACCACGAATGATACGATCTATAAGTCACTGGTTCAATCCCAGATGATATACGAGTAATGATTTTTGAAAGGGAATTCAATTATAAATTAGCTGAGAGAGGTGTAATCTGTATTAGAGGTGATAAAAACGATATCTTCAAGAAAACTCTCACGATGCTGAGAAAATGTAAATGTGTTATTTGGCAACGTCGGATAACTCGTCATCGCACCAACTTTGTTGGCATCTAAGCAGATAACAAGCATTTGCAGTTCATTTCCCTATCATCTGATATATTCGACGGTCTTCGCATTACTTTTATTTTTGTTTAACGTGTTGAAAAAATCGAAACATACAGTGCTAAAAAATCGAAATTGGGCACCGTTTTAAAAAATCTTCATTATTTTAATACAATCTAGCTTCCTCAAGTATTAAGTTTCTTTTATACAATAGTCTCACGTAACTCTACTTTATTCACACTTTGTAATGTGGCTCTTCCAATTCCCTCTTTAGATACACTTAAATTTGATATTGCTGATTTTGTAATAATGTATTAGTCGCCATGTTTGCCTTTGAATGAAACCTACAAGAACCACCAACACTGTCATTTACTAATATCAAACTAATTATATTAAAAATGTGTATTTTAACATTGTGACCGAAAATCAATACGGTATATGGTTTAGAGTGGGATCTAATATTGAAAGTGTTGAAACATAATATTTCTAAACGAATATAACAAATGACTGATAGTAAATTGGTCATTGCGATCCCTCTTCATAATTATGTTTGTCTTCTCGATCCATGCATTCTAAAGTTGAGTTATTTCAGGTTATAGAATAAGAAATCCTACTGAATGAAATGACGAAAGTTTCATCTTTATTGACCAACATAAATCTAGCACATAATTCTGAAATTGAAATAATAGTAATTTGGTTTTTTAATTGTGTTTGTTCAGATCAAAACTACATTTAGTAACATTGTTGAGTTTGAGAATAGGGTTTTATAAGTTAAATGCGTCTAAATATTGTGTTTGAATTAATAGCTCTTATGGATAGATCAGTGCTTTCCAATTTGTGAGAGTGTTTTGAGGTTCGTTTTTTTCTCGTAATCTGATTTGTTTGTTCGTAATCTGATATTTTTGTTACATACCATACTATTAAGCAATAAGTGCAAATAATATAAAGTCTTCGAAACACACTTGGATCTACAACAAACACCACATCTTAATTGATGCGAATGTGCTTTTATTTCTTTATGCCATGGACACCTTTGGGGCCTACCTGACTAAAGAGAATTCTCAAGATATAAGCTTAAACCTAAATATTTCGTAAACGTACGGCTTGACTAGCAAATTTATGTGATTGAATTCTTACAATGTAACCCACATTGTATCGTGGAACAATAGCGATTTTTCTGCATTATTCAACATTCAGTCACACAATACTATAATTTCCATCATATTCCATTCCATGGCATGTCGTATTGAGATCATATAATTGCGAAATGACTGATTTTCAAGGATAAATTAAGCTTTTTGTGTTTATTAGTATTACTTGCTGTAAATACTTTGAAATGTGTATGACTAAAAGCTAAAAAATATTCCACTAATAATGATAAAATTCAATAATTATTTCCGCGAGTTTTATTACGAATCTCTTAGTTGTTTCTGCTCTACCATTAGACAACCAAATATAAAAGCTTCTTTAATTATAAGTTCTATTTGTTAAACAAAAATGACGTGTCATTCGCGTCTCCGTGGTCTGCTCGGGATGAACCCTTCTGCGATCTAAATTTGTATTTAAAGAGGCAGCAAAAATTAGAATGCCATTTAAATAACCCTCATAAGTCACATAAATATTCCAATGAAACATCTCATTCGCATAATTTCATATTTTTGTTCAACGCCTTCTGAAAATACGAAATTCTCTATTGTATTGATGGTAAAATATTATGATAATTAGAGGAGATTTCTAGATTTACAACAAGTTCTTAAAATATGACCCTGAATCTGGAATGCTGAGACCAACCAGTTACAATAACTTCATATTTAAATTTCTATGTATCTTGTCAACTGCGTTGCTACTAATTTAATTTACTGTAAATATTATGCTTAATGTATAATTAATACGTTTATCTTTAGAAATATAAATATCCATGTTGGTTTGTGAAAAGTTATATACTCGTAAAGAATGCATCTAAATGATCATGTTCGTCCCCTGCCATTGAAATCAACAATTAATACTGAATATCGATGCAAACATTTTAAATGAAGAATGAGTTATTATTATTATTATTATTAATAATATTATTATTATTATATATGTATCAAACGAATTCTGTATTTGTGAAGAATAAAAGTGGCACTCTTTTGAAATTAACGTGAATGAATTATAATTATGTTCCTTGAATTTATATAAGTGTTCAGGAAGGAAAACAAGAAAGAAATAACGTAAGAACAAAATAAAGGAAATAGAAAACACGTGAGAAAGAAAGAAAGAAGGAAGGAAAGAAGGAAGAAAAGAAGAAAGGAAAGATGAAAGGAAAGAAAGAATGAAAGAAGGTAGGATAGACAGAAGAAAAGAAAGAAATTATAAAAGGTAAAGGAAAGAAGGAAATCAGAGAAAATGATGAAATTGATATCTGAGAGAATGCGAGATAATCAATTAAATGCAGTATTAATTTTTATTCTATAATTTATTCTGGAATATTTTATTGTATAGGTAAATGACTTAAATTTTCCATGTAGGAAATGCGATGTTTTATTGAGTGATTAACTCAGTCAATCTGTGTGAATAAAACTCAATTTCATTTGAAAATCTTAAGAAATCTTTTATTGTTATATTTATTGATATTTAAGCATAGTTTTTTGCAATATTGCTCTCTGAGCATGTTGTTTTATGTTGCACTATTACAGCCAAAGGGTTATATCTGGGATCAATATATTTCTAGTAGATGTAATTTATTTATTCTTCATTAATATCACTAGAATTAACATTTAGTGTTATTCAATCATATTTTATAAAACTGTTTTTTATAATTCTTGAATTCCGATTGATATATAAGAATAGTATAAAAGAATTGCAAATTTTCTGAAATTACGATAGAAAATACACTTCACTTCATGCCAATGAGCTTTGAGTTCTTTACGCCACTGTATAAAGTTCAGAAATTTTAGGAATATTTATATGTAATTCCTTATTCGAATTTTAAAAAATCCATACGGTAACTTGCGATGATATCCAGATTCTATGATAAAAACAATGTTTTTTGACAGTAAGAAACCAATGTTTTTACGGAGAAATTTAATTTTCTTTTATTCCCTAGGACGGCGTTGTGAGACAACAACTTGAGATGTCATTTTAATACAGAGAATAATAAAGTTTATTGAAGTTAAGAACATAAAGAATATTTTTTTGTAATGGAAGTCCAAGACGTGTATAATAATAAGAAAATCACGAAATATTTCTTTAATAGTGGCGTAAAAAAACATTTTCTGTGGTTACGATTTAATAGGGACATGTTCGCAAGTACTAGTCTTCTATTGATCTGCCAAGTATGGAAGCAGTTTCAAGTTTGCCTACGATTGGTCGAAGGAAGGTGAGGAGGNTTTTTTTTTTTTTTTTTTTTTTCTTGGGGCTTTAGGGCTCGTCAACATCAAAGGTCATTAGAGCCCAATAGGAGAGTGATATTGCAATCCTAACAAATCCTGCTAAGAGCGCGTGACTTAGAATATTTTTGTGAGTCCTTTTATGTTTTCGGGAGTATACCTCTATAAATTTCTACCAGATACGAGTATTCATTTTGTAGGTAAGAATAGGAAATGTTTTCTACCAATACGTCATATGGAAGAAATAATGTCAGGATATGGAGATATGAACAGTTAATTTTTTAGGTTTAAAATCAGAGATGATGACAAAGGCGTTCGCAGAGACCGAAAAGCCATGGAGCACGTTAAGTGGGATTGTGAATTGTTGTTCGAAGAACGAGCAAAATGTATAGCGAAATTGAAGAGACGGGATGTGATTGGAACAATGAAATATTTCAAATTAATAGCGACCGAAGAGAAGTTTAAAATATTCTAGACATATGATGTAAGTTGGGAAATAAAAAAGGGATGAAATTAGGAAGAGTACACAATTCACAGAAATAAATTAAGTATTATTTTGATAAAGGCATGTAATGTCTTATGATGGGGACATGACTTTAGATCCAAAACGTAAATAAATAAATAAATAAATAGTGTGTGAGCCTAAAAGGATATTTTGTGCGAGAGTTCAGTGAATTGAAGAGAGAAACAGAATGAGAAGTGTATCATGAATTGCTCGAGAGGGGGCTCGCGCATAGAACCTCGTCGCTTTACGTCGTAAGTTGCAGTTCGGCGATGTTTCTCGAGATAAGCATTCGGAGCTGGGTTAAAGCACGACCCAAATGGGAGTGATACGAACTTTCACCCAATTCTCTGTAACGAATGCGCGTATAATAGTTTGTGTGAGGGGGACCTATAGCTACAATTTCACATGTTCGAATAGTAGGACACGGATCTCTTGGCATCTTAGTTGCGCATTGTTTTATATACTATAATTCTTGTTTTCTTTCAAAACCGATTAAATGTAGCTGTTATAGGAAAAACACAAAACAATACTTTTGCTCAAAGTGATAAACTAAATATGAATTAATTAAATTTATTGCATTAACTGGTTATATAAATAACCAGTAACAATTAGAAGCAGTGATTGGTATCACATTTTGAAAGATTTTAGCACGTTTCAAACAGAAATTCTCATGTTCAATAATAATAATTATGGCAACCACATTATAAGTTATACACTTCTATATTATGCTTTTTATTTCCGTGAATTATCCTTTGTTTTGCTCCATTAAAACATTATATCAATGTTAATGTTTTTACAAATTTTTGTAATATTTTCGTAATAAAAATTACTAATTTGCACATGAAACTGATACCGCTTCTTACCTCCATCCCTGTATTGAATCAGCAAATGCAATACATTAGAAAATACAACGGATTCAGCTATTATTTACTTACAAATAACAAAAACGAAGACGGGAACTAGTTAAAACTTGAAACGTGTAACGACGCTAACCGCAAAACTATATTCTCTTCCTAAGACACTGATTTTCATCTTCTGTTTCATCGTCATGGTCACTAATGACGTCATTGTTGTTGCTGGCAAGTCTATCATTGAAAGCAACCCGCATCTGAAATTCAAGATTTTCTTCTTTATAATAAGATGTGCGTGGATTCAAAATACATTCCAGAGTGGTAAATCTCTTCTCAATCCAAGCGACAGATAAATTGAGAACGTTAATTCTTTTCATAAAAAAGATATTGGCTAGCCTGCTCCTGGCGTTAGCTTCGGTTGTGAATGAGCTCTCTCTTTTTTTCAGTTTAATCTGTCTAATTATTTTATTTTTTCGAGTTTTTTGTGATCAGTAGTTGTATTTAGATCCCAACTTTCATTGTAGTGTAAAATTCTTTGTTCTGTGTGAGTGTTAAGTAAAAAGCACTAAAAACATTTCCTAAGGTTTTCAAACTCAACGGACCAAATATAATTTCATATTGTTTTCGTTCAGTGCTTCATTCAAAGGTGTGATAAAGTTTACGTAAGTACAAACGGAATCATAAATTCAACTTCTTGGTGCATTAAAATTAATTATTTTGCTGTATTTAGATTTTCTGGTGCGCATATTATTACATCATTATTAACTTACAAATAACGTACTGTATTGTTGCACTGCTCAAGTTTCGTCGTCGTAAATAGAATTATTCCAATATTTTACCATTTGTTTTCGTGATCTTTTTGTAGTTATTCATTACAATTTAACATAATATTGCCTTAGTTATTGTGGAATTAATTTATATGCAGTTGTCAACCTAAATTATTTCTGTGATTTTAGTTGTCGGTTTGTTTATTTACTTATTTAAACCCTGCCCCATTGTTGCACCCAAGTTATCGTCGTCATAATTCATAGAATTATTACATTATTTTACATTCGTTGTTCTTGATTCTTTCGTAATTATTTACATTTTAACACAATATACGGTAGTTATTGTGNATTTTAACACAATATACGGTAGTTATTGTCGAATTAATTAATCTCCAGTGGTCGCCCTAAATAATTATTTCAATCATTTTTGTCGTCGGTTTGTTTGTATATTTAATTTATTTATTATCTCATTTGAACTTCCGTAGTAATAAATATATTATTATACTAACATCCTTCATTCAGTGTTAGTTGTCATTTTTTGTATATTCTCATATGCTTTTGTCGTTAAGTTGCTAACTATCTCACAACAATGGACACTATCGCATTCCTCAACTCATTCAAAGCTGATCTTCAGAAGGCATACAATGACATGGTACAGTATATTGACACACGAATCAGTGCGCTGAAAGAGGTCAATAAGAAAACGATCGGCGGTTGGACTACAGTTAGAAATTCTCGACGTCCTTCCAACTGCTAGCACCCGGTTAGACCAACGACATATGCACCACCCCAACTCTTCACTCAGAATAGGTTTAGTGTTTTAGATGACAAGTCCCTGTTTCCTCCCTTACCTACTCGTTTCATTCCCTCCCGTCCAGTACCCAGACCTGTTCACACACCACGCACTGGTAAGCACAGCCGCCCAAAATCACGTAAAGTAGTGCTATCCAGAGATGAAACAAACACTTCCACGCAGAAATCAAATGTTCTCATACTAGCTGATTCGCACGGTCGTCAGATGTCCTCCGTATTGCGTGGATTGCTTCCTAGCCAGTTCTCAGTCTCCGGTTTCTTTAAGCCAAACGCTCGTTTGGCTGAAGTNACTCACAGAGCGGGACACAGTAATCATCATAGGTGGGTAGAACGATATTAACTTGGGTGGTCATTTCAACGCGTCTGAACATCTACAAAAACTAAAAATGGCATCCTTGCACACAAACATAGTGCTCTCTAGCCTGCCTCCACGCTTCAACGTTCCACAAATAAACCACGAAATTAACCTGTCAAACATCTCCCTAAAATATCATCTGGCAGACACAAAAATCACTTTTTTTTTATTTGCAACCACACCTGACTTCCAAGGACCTTACCCAGCACGGATTACACCTGAGACCGTCTGGGAAACAGCACTTCGGTTCTCTTCTAGTTTCACATCTGACCTCACATCATCCACGTGCCCCACTACCCACTCCTACACCTCCTCCAGCACCTACCTCATCTCCTCCTTCTGCTCCTACATCATCACCATCTCCTCTTCCTATCTCGACACCCATTTCTTCTCCTTTCCCCGTTCTTTCACCTACTGCTTCCTCATCTCGCACGTCCTCATCTATTCCTCCTGTCGCCCCCATACACAGTTACAACTTGCGCTCATGAGTACGATGTGGTACTCGAAGGTGACAATCGCGTTCGGGTGCAGTGTGCGGGCTTGATCCGGAATTAGAAGCTGTACCAATTTCAAATTCCTCTCTACAATCTAACGTCGATCCTNTCTAACGTCGATTCCATTTCTCGTGAGTCACAAACTCTTTGCGAAAATAAAATAATTATATTTCATCATAATGTCCAATCCCTTTCAAACAAATTGACAGACATTGAAATTCTGGTACACGAAAGTCGCTTCGATTGGCTATGCCTCACAGAGCATCGGCTTTCAACTAACAACATCAACGATACTGCTATTTCTAATTATTATTTAGCAAATTCTTACTGACGGCAAAATTTTAAAGGCACATATCCCCACGGAGGTACGTGTATCTACGTTTGTAATGATATTTTATCTTCTCCACTGCCAGGCTACGGGAACTTCTGCGTAGATAGTGTTTTCGAATTTTCTGCAGTTAATCTGACCGACACCGGTATTGTTGTTTTGTGTATTTATAAACCTTCTCTATCACATCTTGACATATTTTTTCGGAACTTCGAAAATGTTTTAAAACATATCACACATAAATCTATTAAATCTNATGTGGTGATTTCAATATCGATTTCTTGAGTACATCCGACTCTGCACATTCACCAGTTAATCGTTTCAAGAATCTTATCGACTCATTCAACCTTATTACTACGATAAACGACCCCACTCGCCTCTCTGGCTCATCTCAAACATTGCTAGATCAAATTATAGTCAAAATGGAATCTCGTATCTCTCTGAAATGTTTATAGCCGGATACAGTGATCACCTTGCTCAAGTATTGACTATTAATAATAAACTAAAACCACTTAAAATCCATTACAAATTTACAAGAGAGTTTAATGACATAAATAAATCCATATTTATAAATTATTTGCGTAAAGAAACATGGAAAGTAATTTACAATTTCCAAAACACCGACGACAAATTCAATGTATTTATCTCAATGTTCCTAAAATATTACAACTCTAGCTTTCCCATAAAACGCAAGTTAATTAACACAAAGAAATACAATAGATGGATCACTCAAGGGATAAGGATTTCTTCCAAAAAAACAAACGCCGTTTGTATTATCTTTCNGTTTATATTATCTTTCAAAACGCTATAACCAGCCACCCGAATTCCATAATTATTTTCGTAAATATAAGACTATTCTTCGAAAAGTAGTCTATGCAGCTAAAGTTATGGAAAACGACAGGCATATACTAAAATCGAACAGCTGGATGAAAGCCATGTGGAATATTGTTAAAAAATAAAAGGCAAATTCTGAACACCACGAAGAAAATGTTTCTTTACTAAACGATGGCAAAATCGTAACAAACCCTCAGGACATCGCAAATTTGTTTAATTCTCACTTCTCAGAAGNATATCCAAATCAATGTCCTCCAATTAATTATATCCACGTACCTAATTCTATGTTCACTTTCGAAACTAACGCCAGTGAAGTCATGAGAATCATCAGCTCGTTAAAAAAATTTTTCAACAGGCGTAGATGGTATACCTGAATTAATTGTTAAATTTTCGTCCCATGCTATATTAAATCCACTCATAAATATTTTTATTAGTTCTTTATCGGAAGGGGTGTTTCCTATAATATTTAAGAGAGCTAGAGTGAAACCTTTACACAAGAAAGGAAACAAACTTAATATTAGAAATTACCGATCAATATCTCTACTACCCACTTTCTAAAAAATCCTAGAGAAATTGTTCTATATGCGTCTTCTAGATTTTTTATCAAAAAATAACATGCTCTCTGACGATCAACACGGTTTTAGGAAATCCTTTTCCACTACAAGCGCCATATTTTCCTTCTTAAACGATGTTACCACATCTCTAGACCGTGGAGAAAATCCTCAGGGTGTTTTTCTTGACTTATCCAAAGCATTCGATGTCATCGATCACGAAATTCTCCTTTCCAAATTGCATTCTTTAGGCATTCGTGGACTTCCACATCAATGGCTAATTACTTCTTTAAAAGATAGATTTCAACAGGTCGAAATATCCTATACTAAAAATAAAATACTTCAGCGTTGTCTTTCAGAAATAAAGCCACTTACTTGCGGAGTACCCCAAGGATCAATTCTCGGCCCTATACTCTTTTTATTGTATGTAAACGACATGTCATCATCCACATCCATTCCACATCAGATTGCAAAATGATTCTTTTTGCTGATGACACTAATGTACTATGTAAACACGCCAATACTCAAAAAGTTTTGTCTAACTTTTCGACTTGGTTCCATGCAAATCGTCTCATTGTAAACACTGACAAAACAGTGTCTATGTCATTTCACAATAGTATCACAGAATCTTTACCCCAAGTTTCTCTTTCTTTAAACGGAACACTATTAAAATCTGTTACGAATACAAAATTCTTAGGTCTCCATATTCAAGACAACCTCAAATGAAATTGTCACGTTGACAATCTTAATTCCCAATTAAGCAATTTGTGTTATGCATTCCGAAACTTAGTTAACGCAGTTAGTCCACGTATTTCCCGTTGCGTATATTTTGCAAACGTTTACTCCCATTTACGTTACGGCATTACCTTCCGGGGTAATTCCGGTCAGAGTATTCTAACTTTCAGAATTCAGAAGAGGATAGTTCGGATAATTTGTAAACCTCTTTCCCGAAACTCTTGTATACCTTTATTCAAGGAATTAAGTATCTTAACACTTCCCTGAATTTATATTTATGAAACAGTCGTGTTACTGAAGACCGAATTACTGAAGTGCCACCCTTGCTTCGTACGAAACAGATTCGTTCACGAACACAGTACTCGCAATAGTAATAATATTCATCGGCCTAGAGTGTCAACCACTCTTTGCCAAAAAGGACCTTATCATTCGGGAATCGTTCTATATAATTCCCTGCCGAAGAATATAAAAGACATTATGAAATTGAATATCTTCAAATCTGCAGTTAAAAACTACCTCCTGCACCAGTGCTTCTACAATGTAAAAGAATTTATTGATTTTAATAAAAGTTAAATCCGTCTTGTACATTATCACGCCATTGCTGTAGCACTTTTTAAATAACTTATAACAATTTCAAAAACTATTATTTTGCATGATTGTGTTGTCTTATGGCTCATATTAATTTCGTTTTATGTGTACTCAACTTTGGCACGGTTGTGTACATTAATTCTGTAGCCCCATCCTGGCCCGGGTTTTTCTCCGTTTTTCCTTCTGGTAGAGGCGGATTTATCATACAGGTTCTCTAGGCTTTGTCTAGAGGCGTGTTTATTGGAACAATAAATCGTGAATTTAGTGTTTTTTTTAACTCTTATGATTTTTAAACACTATACTCAGAATAATCTATAATTGATAATAACAAACATATTTGCGTTAAATTACAAACATATTGACATTATATATGTATTATAACTCGCAGCTAACTTTTTATCTTATCTAGGAACTTTTGCTGATATTTTTGAATCCGCCTCTGCCTTAGGGCCCTTGATCGGATTTGATGAGATGGTCCCTTGCTTGCTTCCGGAGAGTAAATTAGTTTATTGTCCTCCACGTGGTCATAAACAGTTTGTACTGTTTTTTGACAGTAAATTTATTGTGAACATAGAAACATATTGTTCGAACTCTGAAATGCAACTGCAGGAAGGTTTTTCCTTGTTAGCAGCATAACCCAACTGAGTCATTATTAAGAGTTTATTAAGAGTTTTTTAAGCGTATTTGGAATTCATTAATCGCAATTTATTCAAATAAACATGTTGGAGCTATAAAGGTTTAAGCATTATGCTTTAATACGCTTCAAAAAATTTCATGTATACATTCACATAACTGCCATGATCAATAGTAAGGTAGCAACAAATTAAGTTCCATTGTTTTTAATGTTTGCGTTTTCCCCGCTAATCAACACGAATGTTCTTATATCGATCATTATTGGTTGAGATTACTTGAATAGTCAATCCCTTATTTTCCTTTTAAAGCAACAAGGAGTTCGTAAATTATCTCAGTAGAATGTATGTTGATTCAATACAATAAATTTCTTCCCATTCTCATGGATCGGTATTTTTTGCAATATCTGGACAAGCTGGTTAAGTTACAAATGTTATACGTGTTTACTTCAAGTCCAAGAGTTAGGAAGCTGACTACTGCGTTACTTAATAATGGTAGTTCATTTTGAAGAAAAGTTGCTATTAAAAAAATAAAGTATGAAATGACAAAGGAATCACATTTTGGAAACGTCCCTTTTTTACGAAACCCAAATATTCATTTCATAACATAAAATTTAATTTTACAAGTTAGGGACATTTTCACAAGTCTCATCAGGGGTACCCTTTCGCTTGTATAATATATACAATAAAGCTTATATAATAAAGCCAAATACCTCTCACTGACTAATCACGAAACTCAGAGCCCACAAACTTAGCAGGTACGTTCCTTTTCGAGTGTTGACATCTACTAAAGGAAAGCATTTTACGAAAAGCCACCCCTAAAGTGGTGAAATGGAGGTTGAAATGTTTTATGCATGTATACCAGCATAATTCTTGAGTGCCAAGGACAATTTCAACCAATCTTGATACATAGAAGACTGAATATCTGACAACAATCACCGTGGGGAAGATATCCCTGACACCTCTAGGGAAGGGGTGAGAAGAAGGTGACATGTAAAAGTAATGGAAGAATCACATACACATTCGAAACCCTAGTTTTCGGTCCCGTTGAATTCTCGGCCCCAATGCTTTCTAAGAACACAATTAGTCCACGTTGGAGGTAATATGCTCCTAACATCCCTGGTGTAGGCGTGGGAACGGACAGGTATGGTACACCAATGTCGGTGGTATTTTTATTATTTTTACATTATTTTCTGAAATGCAGAAGAGCGGAGTCACACTCTTAATACCACTGTAGTCCACGATCACCCTCTATGAGTGTACATAATCCCTTAAGGAAGCTGAAGGAAATAAGAAGGGGATGAAGTGTAAAAATAAACCAAAATGACTGATAAAATGACATCCTAACCCTCCCTTGTCCTGCCATCCTATATCATTCTTTGTCCTTAGCATAAACAGAAGAAGCTGCCCGGACGTCGCGAACACCTCCGTGCCTCTGATAAACTGTGCTTCTGTTGCACAGAATCTTAGCGACAGCACGACCATATAAGCGGCTTAATTTGAAGCGCAGCTCATCATATTAACATTACATTAATGATGGACAGCTTGAGAGGGACAAAATGTTTCGGAGGTAAAATACCTTCCTGTTTGGATCTCCGGGTAAAGGTGCCTACCCGAGCCATTCGTTCGGAACGGAAGAATGAAACTTTTTAATGTCTTTTACAATTGCAACTTGGAACGTAAGAACGCTCTCCGATACTGCCAAATCAAGTCACCCAGAAATAAGAACAGCAATGATATCCCGACAGATGAAAGATCTGGGAGTCGATATCACTGCTCTCAGTGAAACCAGGTTTTCAGACGAAGGTTACATCAAAGAAAAGGACTCACTTCTTACCGGAAGATATATCCATTATCTTGTATAAGAAACTGCACGGAGTAGGTTTCGCAGTAAAAAATAATCCTATACCCCTCTTAACTTGATTCCAGAAGAACTCACAAGGAGAATAACAACTCTGACACTAAGGCTAGCAAATAACGAACCAGAAAATATGAGTGCGTAAGCACCTACGCTAGATTCGCCTACAGTAGATAAAGACATATTCTACGAGACATTATAAAAAGGAATAAAACCAATTCCCAGACAAGAAAGACTTCTCTTGCTCGGAGATTTCAATTCGCGCATGGCACATGTTGCCCATTTTATGGTCAGGTTCTTTAGGGGTGCATGACTCCGGGAATATCGACGGAAATGGGGAACAATTGCTAACCAAATGTACCAAACCTAACCTGATTATTACCAACACCGTCTTTCGACAAAATAATAAATATAAGAATACATGGAGTCATCCATGTTTCAGGCACTGGTATGTGATGGATTATGTAATTGTTCGGAAAGGGACCCTAAAGAAGTGCTCCGCACCCGCACCCGTATAAATGTTGATTGCTGGGAGGATCACAGAATTGTGATTTCTAAAATAAGACTCATAATAAAACAATACCAATGCCTTGTTAGTTCTTAATAGTTTGAGGACAAATATGAAGAGACCAACATTCCAAATCCAGAGAAACAACCACAGGTGCAGAATGATCTTAAAGTTACAGCACGCAACATCTTAGAATCAAAGATGATCACACCTGACATCGTACTGCTGGCATGCGATACGAGACGTCGTTATTGAGACCAGCACAAAGGTGATCGGATTACAGATGGCATGCAAACAAAGATTGGTTTAATGACAACATTCTCATACAGGAAATAATCAGCAGGACGAAAAAACCGTTTATGGCTACATTAAACAAACCCATAATATTCAGGTACTCAAGAACTATGAAAGAGTCAAGCTCCAAACACGCTTTGCCATTCGTCTTTTGAAAGATAACTGGTGGATGTAAAAAGCGTCCGAAATCCAATCGTACGCGGGTAGCAACTAGTCGTTTTTTTGGCACCTTCAAAAGAATGTATGTTCCTATTGGGAAAAATGTATATTCCATTAGAGACAAAGATGGAAATGTTCAAAGGGACAGAAAAAATTGGATGCCTATTTATGTTATCGATAAAGACGTCGAGTTTTTCAACAAATATTATACCGCGTCTAGCAAAAATACATTTGGCTGCGAGAAATAAAGGTCCACAGTAACTACAGTCGCTACGCCGCTGGTTCGATATCGGGTGACATTTGCGCATAGCTGTTTGAAAATAATTTATACCACATATCAGCTCAAAATATCTGTTTGGAAGCTGTAATGAACGAAACCTTTGATAACGCTCTCACATTGTTTAGAAAATCTTAAACATACGCTGAGCAAATGGCAGTTGGGCAACGTAGCATTACGAAAATCTGTCAATGTGACCAGCAACTGAAGGAGATAAATTGGAACACTTTTGAAATTCAATCTGTATTACGCTGATACGAATGCTAAGTATACGACGCCATCTTACACTTTAATACATTAGTTCAACGTATCTCATTAATAAATTCTATACATGAACTCTTAAGATACGGTATTATTAGTTTGTTCATTTTTAAATGACAGTGTTCAATAATACATTTCAAAAGGAATTTTTAAAGATTTGTTAAATTTCAATTAACCTAAGAAGAAATAATTCAATATTGAATTAAAAAGCAATAAATTATAGAAAACAATGACACAAAAAGTAATTGAGAGTATCTAATTCTAACCGAAAAGTACGTGTGATATGATAATACACCAGAGCAATGTTTACTAAGCTCACCAAAATATGTTAAGCTGGAACTATGTAAAACTATACTTGATTTTAATAAAAATATTGAGAAGAAAATGGATATGCCCTAAGTGGTCAAATTTATATTCAAACAATAATTTCAATAAAAATACATTCATACACCATCTAGATTTATCATATTTTACATTTGGAACACAATATTTAATAAAGAAAAATATTATATGCACTTATTGGTTTAAACTAACAGTTTTCGTAACAATAAAATAGCATTCGTATCTGTGTGTCTTGCTAAGGACAGAAATAAGGAGGATGAAAAACTACGTCTTTATTACGCTTCGAGAGTTTTTAGACACGGTAGAATGAAATAGAAAATTAATAACAGTCGCATTTCTCTAATGATAATTATTAACCGTTAAAAGACGCGTCAAATATACTTTTATTTCAAACTATGATTTTCGTATAATTAAAAAGATTTTATAATTTAATCGCATGGAATTAAAAAGTAAGAGCGATAGGTTTTACAAAGATTGTTTGGTGCTCGCTAGATGGAAAGTATGAAGTGAATTTACCTAGTTAAAAAAATACAAATAAAAGTGGATTCTAAGTTTCAAACTTTAACTTAGAAGACTAAACATCTCGTACGCGAAGCATTTAACGCTCACCAAGTTGTGGATTTCTTTGTTTCTATGTTTTGAACCCTTAAAAGGGCAGTTTTTTTCTCTTTATAACAAGTCCAATACCCGTCAGTCTATCACGTCTTGCAACCGTCTAGCGATTGAATTAACTGTGGTAGACGCATATGTCGTGCTGTCAGCAATTTCCTCCCACGCTTCACATACAACATCCCAGAGCGCATCAGAGGTTGTGGGAGGTGGATCAGGTCAATTTTCGGTCATGACACGCTTCGTCTCCGCCTACAGGTTTTCGAGTGGGTTGAGATCAGGGGCATGCGGGGGCCAGTGGAAAATTTTCACTTTCTCCTGCTCTGCAATCCATTCCTGCACCAAACAAGACGTGTGGACAGATGAATTTTCAGGCTTAATAATAGTTCTTCAGCAGAATTCAATTGCCGCACCGAAGGGATCATAATATCTCGCAATATATGGAAATACTGATGCCCATCAATACGACCTTGTATTCTGTAAAGAACGCCTACACCACGAGAACTTATCCAACCCAAACACGCCACAGATACGCGTCCAAGTCGTGCTGTCTCTCTCTCTCACACACACAAACACACATACTCAGATATTGCAAACATTTATACTTACAGTCGTAGATGTAAGAAATAATTTCAACAAACAACTATACAAAGAAAATATGCAGAATTTTGTATATATTTCTATGGATTGACAAAATTTTGTTATCAAAGAATATTTTTATATAAAGAATATAATAATTTCTGAGTCTAAAATGAACTAATTTGAAGTGTATTTGCGCTCCCAACTGCATGGGAGACATGGCTCAGGACAACAGTTCCAACTTGCTTGTTGAGCTTAGCGATTGTATGCCTGGCTGATGCGAGCGAGTAGTGTTAGTTCACCGCATCGCGCGGGTAGACGTCGGTGACAGTGTTATTCGTGTACTTTTGTTTATAGAAATTGTTGTAAAGTGGACAAAATTATTATAGGAAAGAGTTAGTTTTAAGTTGTGCAATGAACAGGAGCAGTGCCGCTGTACAGGTGCAGGCGAGCATTACCTCGCGCCTCAGTATGAAAAATGCTGTGGTTAGTGACTATGCTGAATCCATCACTGTTAGGGACTGCGTAGGGAAAATCAATTACTTGGTTACTGCAAGGTATGTTACGTACGCATCCCGTATAAGAGGTGGAAGTGTGTGCGAATTTGTTTTGAATGAAGAAACAGTGGAAGAAATAGTGAGATGACGACTTTTTCCATAATATATTATCAAGATACGGGAAAGTCGTAAGAGACATTAAAGAACTGAGGTTAAGATTTGGAAATGATTTGTTTCACGTGAGGTCGTTTACACTATTTGCGTATTTAATACCGAATGTGAAAAATTTGCGAGATACAGTTAACATAACTTTTCAGGGAATGGCTTGGACTATTTATTTGTGTAAGGTAGATAATAAATGTTACAAATGCAAAAACACTTTGCCCGGGAAAGTACGGATCAGGAAAACAAGCAACAGACAAGACAAGTGAGAGAGACAATAAATGTGGAGGTAGCAATATCCATGGAGCATTACTTTCCACATCGAATCAACCGACACTCGCGGAAGTGGTGCAATTGCAAAGGCCATTAAAGCGCCGAGTAAACCCCGATCTGATAATTTGAGGGAAAAGGCGAAGATAAGTAAGAAGAGATCGCTTCCAGAGGAGGAAATGAAATCGGTGAAAAGACCAGGAAACACAAGAAAAGAAGAAAATAATGTACATAAGAAAAGTGACAATATTATGGGATATATAATAGAAGAAAACGTAGAAGAGAAGGAAATAGTTGAAAATGTAGGTGTGGTTCCTAAAAGTTCCGGAAAGTAGAGAAAGAAAAGAAGACTCTGTGGAACCGGATAAAGGTGGGGGAGTAGAAGAATTCAATATAGTCAAGAAAGATAGTGAGAAAACACGTGCGCATAAAAGTAGTCAGAATAATGGTAAAGAAAGGTTACGAAAAAGGTTTGTAATAATGAATTTTATGGGAAACTTTTGAATGATATTGTCTGGCCAGAAAACTGCCCTGTAACTAAAAGACAAGCGGTAATTGTAATGTGTACGTCGATCAGACACAAAATTTTAAGTATAGTAAAAGAATATACTAAAGATCCGGATTTATTTTTGCCTGTATTAAATTTTATGAAAAAAAATGTGAAGATCAAGAAAGGAAAAATCATATTGAAGAACTGAAAAGGTTAATAGAGAAGAACACGTAAAATGTAAAGTTTTTGTTTGTTTCTTGGTGTTGTTTCGTAACTTTCATAAAGGTGGCAAAGTATGTTAACACGATCGTGATTTTGAATGTTTACGTACTACGATCAGAAACAAAGGAGCTTATGTTACAAGAATATTTAAGAGAGAATGAAGTTGATATTTTGTAATAACAGGAGGTGGCAGTCACTAACTTTAATTTTCTGAGAAGATACGATAGTATTATAAATACGGTGGAAAACAAAAGGGGAAAGGCTATTGTTTAGAAAATTGTTTTGTGGCTGATGACGCAGAAACATTCCCTCCGGGAGAGTAATAAGAATAGATTTTTATGACATAACCATTATTAACTTATATGCACCATCAGGAAATAATAATAAAAACGAAAAAAGAGAATTTTATAACAGTGATTGAGTTCTCCAATTTGCTAATGCCAAAGAAACAAATATTTTCGCGGGTGACTTCAATTGTGTGCTAAATACTACCAACTGCCTAGGGAATCCGACATGTTGTGAAACATTAAAAAGTTAGTACAGAAAATGAAGCTTTCAGATATTGGGGAAAGGAAAAAAAATGTACAATTCACTTTCCTACGTAATAATGTAGGGTCGCGAATAGATCGAGTTTATGTCTCTGATGACTTCCTGTCGGAGGTGACTTTTATCTGTTTTGACCCTGTAACTTTCAGCGACCATGCTGCTGTTCACTTCTGAGCGGTAATACATCACAACCCGCGGGTAAGAGGGCTGTATTATTGGAAACTATACACGTCTTTGCCGTTCTGTAACCAAATAAAAGAGGCATTCAGGGAAATGTGGGGTAATTTGGAAAAACAAAGAAATTTTATAGCGAAATTCCTTAGTGGGACGTTTGTTCTAAATTACGAAAAAATATTTTTTTCTATGGCAGTCAAGTATGAAACAGAGAAATGAAGAAAAAAGGGTTAATATGTATTACAGATGCCTACATGAATACTATGGAAAACAAACATTAGAAATAGAAGACTTCCAGAATGTTATTAAATGAATATAGGAAGAGATTGAAGGCTGTCAAAATTAGAAGTAAGGTAAGGACAAACATCAAACAGAAACTGGCTAGCATGTACCATCTTGTAGCGGAACGAAGACGGCACGTCAACAATTTAATCACATGTATAGAAACTAAAGAGAAGACGAAAGTGAATTCACAACAAGATATTATGAATGAAGCGTAAATATATTTCCTTGAATGTTTTGGCACTTCTAGAATAGAATTGAAAATTTTAAAAGTGACTAATAAACGAAATAACTTAAAGCTGAACTCGGAAGATGTTCATTTGGAAGATTAAATTACATGCGACGAGGTGAAGCAAGTTATTTGGGGCTGTACATCGAACAAATCACCTGGAAGTGATGGCGTGCCACGTGAATTTTATAAAGAATTTTGGGATATAATTGGAAATGATTTTATACAGGTGTTTAAGACAGTACTTGATCGCGGCAAATTAACTTCATCGCAATATAAAGGAATCATGGTATTAGTGAAGAAAATACCAACTGCAAAATGTATAAATCAGTATCGACCGATTACTTTGTTAAATTGTGATTATAAAATAATAACAAGAATCAAAGGTGCAAGAATATAGCTATTAATGAACAACGTTATACATCCTGCACAGAACTGCAGGAGTTTAGTAACAGAACAATGTTAGAAACAGTGAAACACATTCGAGATATTTGTTATAAAGAAATGTATGATAGAAATAGGGGATTACTGTCAATTGATTTTGGAAAGGCATCAGTATTTATTTCATGTAATTGAGCGATTGAGATCACTAGTTTCATGCCAAAAGAAATCAAAAGAATATGTGGTGTGAGACAAGGTTGCCCATTATCAGTATTGCTGTTCTGCTTAGCGCTAAACTACCTGGTTATTGAACCACATGCAAAGTTAAGTAAGTCTTCTAAATTCTCAGAACTAACTGCAGTTAAAGCTTATTCTGATGACGTAACAATTGTTACAAATTGTAACAAGGAGGTGGAAGATGTCTTACAAATGATAGATAGGTACAGTAAACAGTCCAATGCAAAAATAAATTTCAGGAAGACAAAATAGTTGCTGCTGGGAAAGGATGAAATTATAAACATGAAAAAATAGAAGTAGTTTCCGGAATAAAGATTCTATAAAAATAAAAATGTAAATAATATAACATACAAATATTATGGCAAAATAGTAAATACTGCACTAGGATTACTTAATGATTTGGTTCTAAGTAATTAGAATCTGCAGCAGGGAGTTTGGTTTGTGCAGACGTATCATTTAGCAAAAGTATAGTACATTGCTCAGGTCCTAACAATACCGAAGATACATGTTGCAAAACTCAAAAAAATTGTTGGGAAGGTATTGTGGAGTGGATGTGTGTTTAGAGTACCTCTGTAAGTGCTGTGTAAGCCCAAGTCTGAAGGTGGTTATGGCCTGAGTGCAATTGAGGAAAAATGTGAGGCACTATTTGCAAATGGTCACTTCGGGATGAAAATACATTCTCAAACTATTGGTCACAATTTTGGACAAATGAAGTAGAAGCTGAAAACACTTCAAATCTGCAAATTATACCTCACAATTTTAATATAGTTGAGCAATGTATGAAATGTGTTGTATATTGCAATGTAATATATAAAGAAATAATGGATAATAAGATAAGTAACAAAATACTAACATCAAAGGAAATTTATATGGAAAAACTAAATTATCTATGACCTAAGGTAAGAGTATGCGAAAAAAATCCTGGGGCTAATTGGAAATATGTGTGGAAAAATGTCAACTGTAAATTCCTGCCAAGTATAGTATCAGCATTGTGGTACCACGTAATTCACGATATTATACCCACAATATAAAGATTATATGAAATTAATATGTCACAGAGTAGAAATTTTTTAGAATGTGGCTTGGAGGATACATTACTACACAAACTAACGGAATGCAGAGTAATCAAGGTTACTTGGAGATGGGTAAAGAAAAAAATGGCTGTGATAATGAGAACATCTGATAGGAATATTAATGATAAGATAATACAATTAAATTGCAATTTTATAACAGAATGCAAAAATAACGCTACGATGGATAATTGGAAACTATATATTTTATACAATGTATAACCAAAATGTAAATATATTGCGAATTGCAAGAATATTTTAGAATAACATATGGAAAACGTTTTTTAAAAAGGGAAAAATATTTGGAAATTATATTCAAATTTTGCTTATCGAGAGTTGGTAAACAATATTGTATATGAAGAGAAGAACGGGGTGCATACATTTAAGTAAAATATCTAAGAACATATTGGATATTGGATGATGCAAAGATCTTACCACGATGGTGTGGCGGTAATTTTTAGGGCAAAAAACAAAAAAGAACAAAGCCCTAACACGAATGTTACGATCAATAAGCCACTGGTTCAATTCTGGGTGATATATAAGAAATGATTTTTGAATGCGATTTCAATCATAAATCAGCTGAGAATGTCTGTATGAGAGGTGAAATAAATGGTATCTTTATGAAAACTCTCACGATGCTGAGAATATCTATATATGCTATTGGACAACGTCTCATAACGCGTCATCGCACCAACTTTGTTCGCATCTAAGCTGATAAAAAGCATTGGCAGTTCATTTCCGTATCATCTGATATATTCGAACGTCTTCGCATTACTTTTATTTTTGTTTAACGTGTTGAAAAAATCGAAACATACAATGCTAAGAAAATTGAAATTCTGTTCTGTGAACCTGCGCTCCAAATCTCCAAGAGCGCATGACTTACAATATTTACGTAGGTCCTTTCATAATTCCAGGAGTATACGTACCGCGATTTTTCCTTGCGAGGCAGAAATGATAAATCCACCATGGTCTTTGAACCCTTGATTGGAATTGATGGGATGGTCCCTTGCTCTCTTCCAGAGAGTAAATTAGTTTGTCCTCCACGAACCAGAGATATTGCCATCCATGCAACAACGACCCGCGGAAGATGTGCTAAGACCGGTGTTACACGATTATTTTTGATGCAATATATCTATAATCAAAG
This sequence comes from Laupala kohalensis, assembly GCA_002313205.1. Classification (NCBI taxonomy): domain Eukaryota; kingdom Metazoa; phylum Arthropoda; class Insecta; order Orthoptera; family Trigonidiidae; genus Laupala; species Laupala kohalensis. The sequence goes on along the minus strand of NNCF01126247.1, from coordinate 906,024 downwards.
TTATGATCTCGTTATATAAAATGTTATAAAATAATATTATATTACCGGAAAATATTATCAAACAATATATAGTCCCATTACACTATTTCATATACTATATGGTCATATCTAGTATAAAGCAAAATGGATGACTTACAATTTTTTGCTGTTGCATGTGCTTGTATAATCTCTATCATAACAATTTGTTTAGACAAATAGCAAAAACAAAAAGAAGCTATTTGGGTCAGACCGTGGACGCGATTAGTTGGACATTCACAATAATTTATTGAAAGAGCTGCGATGCGAAGACCCTAAACATTATGTATATTGCTTGAGAATGGATGAGAATTCTTTTAGTTTTGTACGGTCCAAATTACACAAATTTATTTCTAAGGAAAATACGCATATGTGAAATAGTATAAGTACGAACGTCTGGCTTATAGTAACACTTCAAATCTTTGCAATTGGAGAATGATTTTGTAGTTTAAAAGACAGTAAACGAATACCCCAACGCACTCTTTCCCAAATTATTCCAGAAACATTTAAGGCTATTTATGAATCAATGAAGAACGTATTCTTTCAGATATGATACTATTTTAATTGAAACTGATAACTACATTATCAACTGAATTATAAATAATATTAAATTAAACGACCTCACATCCAGGGGCTCGATTTATTTTCAATTAAATATTATTTTATTACATTAAACTATTCTCTGTGTTTTTATCCTTGATCTAGTACAATGTCCATATTTTTTCATATTCTGTGATTTGTGTGAACTCCTTTTCTCAATTCCTGCATGTTCAACAGTTAAAATAATTTCTGTTAGTAGCCTGATTATGGCCCACAGTGGGGGTTGAAATGTTGAAAGTATATTTAATTGAAAATAAATAGTCTGTAAAAGCAAGATATTTAAAGTCGTATAACTTAATAATATAATGTAAGTTTTACAGACGTAATTATAACATGTATTAATTAAAAAATAAGACTTGTATTTATTTGGGGTATCAACAGAGTCCCCTGTTGTCCCCCTCTATTTTCTGAAGAATTTTGAACGAGTTAAACACTGCGAAAAGTGAGATCCCATTTAATAGCTTCCCTTTAATTTCCCCACTACCTCGAAACATGTGGGATTAGAGAACCAGCTCACTGCACCAAACACAACAGTAGATGTAAGCCGATTAAAACAAAAAATTAATAGCTTGGTAAATTAACGTTAAATCTTTAAAATATTAAATGATCCTCATGTCTAAACCAACAATGGCATTTACAAAATTAGAAGCAGATGGCATTCATGTAGTTTTTCAATGTTGTGTATGTATCGAACTTCAGTTCGCAAAAAAGGGGAGGATATTTAATGAACATCTAACTAAGAATTATAAATGTATGAGTTTTATTGGAAATAAACGTCCATTAATTTGTTATTTGCAGGATTGAGAGTGAGATTAATTTTATTTTCAAATATTCAAGGGATGAATATTTTTAACAATACACATTTGCTATGCAATATTGTGAGCAACTTTGGAGAGATTTTGCAAATTTGTCTCTTTTATGCATGAAAATACATTAAAAAACAGCAATTGTGTAGTCGAAATAATGAATACAAGAACATGCTCCATAAACTTATACTATAAAATACTTGAAAACAATATTTTCACTTTATATATTATAATTGTGACAACAAGTCCAGGTGAATATTAAAAGTTCCCGGTCACCAAGCCTGGGACCTCTCATATCTGAAAAATGAGGTCCCAAGAAGTACACTGGTTAGCCATAATTCTCTCATACAGAGATATGAATAAGAGGTTTATAAATTTGAGGCTATAATAGAGCAGTCAGTCGATATTTTTACCCGGAAAGTTTTAGAGAAGCTCTGATGTTTCGGACCTTTGTGTAAGATATGTAGTTTGCCCATTAGAGATCGTTGAATTTACACTCCTGCAATTATGTTTAACCCGAAAGTTTTGGAAGGCTTCTGAAATTATGCTCAGAGAAGGAAAAGGACTTAATGCACATCTAGATTTCCTCGTGCAAGTTTGAGTTTTTTATACTACGGAACTTCTTCGAAGGAGAGAATTACAATTTGTATTCAGCACCTCTAGCGACACATGGGAGCAAATCTACAGAATTTCTCCAAAACTCTGTGGGAACGTGCTGGAGTATAAACTCAACGCGCGTTATCGTGTGGAGAATATGACAGTTGTAAGAAATTTTATCGAATTCATTGTTGAAAATAAAATTTTATTTGAAATGAATCTCTTTCACTAAACATGCAACAATCTGGAAAAGGCAAAATTGGGTATTCAAAATGCTGAGCACAGGGTAGTCAAAATTTGTATCAACATGCCAAAAACCCTATAGGGCAAAATTTCAGATCACACAACTTTCATGAAAAGACTCGTAAATGTGGGAGTGTAGATCCTACACACTCTAACGGACAAATAATTTGTCTAAAAAAAACGTGCATAAGTATGCTGTAGAAAATTGTTATAAAGGTACATTTTTCCACTTAACGGTTATAAAGAGATATATCGTTTCAAAACTGATAAGGTATAATATAGGGAAAAAATTACAATTTGTTTACATTTCCCGAACTCTCTCGTGGATACAAAGTTCAAATTCCGAATTAGCACACTCAAAATCTTGGAGCAAAAACGCACCAAAACTACTTCAAAGCTTCCAGGGAAGATAAATACTCTTCAATAGCTTTGAACCACTCCGCGAGATAAAAGATTGATTATGCTGTATTGAATGAAAATGGAAGACAAGTCAAGGGTTCGAACCCGTTTTCCATACTCATTCAACTTGTGATAACCCACAGACCTCATCGCATAGTGGTTACCTCACATGTCATAGCATAGACCGGGACAGCGCAGTTGTTAGCGCGCCAGTGCGCAAAACTGGACGTCCCGGGTTTCAGTCCCTGTCCCGTCGCACATTTTCATTCATTATAGCATCATTTCCATGTAGATCCAGTGTCAAGCACTGAATAAGAATGTTCTTTTTGGACATACAAAGAAAATCTCCGAAAAAAAGTTCCTTACAAATTTAGCTTATTTAAAACGCATCATTATATCAGAGGAACAACGATTCTAAAGAAAGTTTGTCGTAGAAAACTCAAGTAGTTATATAAGGTGGTTATATTGAATTTCATGGAATCTAAAGAACCAAAACTAAGTGAACGATTTCCGCATAAAATATCAATATTATTTTTCTTACAAAACAACAAACGAAATGAAAACACGAGACACACAGATGGACCATAAATTACAAACAATATCTCAAATGAAGAGTAAAATAACCTTAAATTTCAAAAATACTATCAGAGAATGATAAATTAAAAGACGTTTGTATGTTGCTCATTTAATTTATAATTCTTTGATAATGTTGCTAACGCTCCACAATTACCAAGTATACTATCAGAGTAAAAATCATCAATAATCTTCAAGGTATTTCAAGTCGACAAGAGAAAAATAGCAAAGTACCGTACTGGAATCATAAAAGGGCAAACAAGAGAGTTTCTAAGACCCACGCGCTTCGAAATTTGGAGATGTTAGGTTTGCAAAACCAAACTTCTGCAACGGGGAAAAGACGTCTCATTTTCGTTCAACCAATCGAAGGCAAACATGAACCTGCGGACATTCAAACATGAATCATATATGGCCGACAAACAGAAGACTACTACTGGCGAACAAACCCCTATTAAATCGTAACGAGATAAAATGTTTTATTACACCGCTATTAAAAAAATATTTTATAATTTTTAACTTAACACATCTTGACCTTCCATAACAAAAAGTATTCTTCTTATTCGTAACTACAATAAACTTTATTATTCTCTATACTTAAATGACATCTTACGTTTCGTTATCTCACAACGCCGTCATAAATGAAATACAGTCCCGCGTAATTATGTTAATATATAATTATTAGTGAACTGATACAGAATCACACAATTATTACAATGGAATAGTATATTAGAAAAAAAAATGTAGAATTTACATAATGCAAAAAAATTTGAACAGAATTAGATAATTACAAAATAAATTTGATATATATAGTCCCTGAGACATGATGCATCACATCGGAGGGGTGGCAATTATGATTAGGTGAAATTTGATTATTAATAACCAAATAGCGTGCTAAAATGGAGCGGTAACATCCAGAATGTATATGTAATATACTGAATTATTCCATCGTTTATCAATTGAAACAACTTTTTTCTGAGGATCAAATACATTGGAAATCACAAAACCAAAGTCATATACCCGTGAGGTAAGAGATATTGCTTTTCTTCTTCTTTTATTTGTGTTTTATTATGATATTTTAGGTGCTGTAACGATCTTTCTAGCTCAATTTACAAGATTATGTTCTAATTTTCACAAACCTCATACAAAATACTTGGTGAGTCATTTTTTAAATTTTATCCTTGCCCCATCGGAAATATTTAAGCCTTAACTTGACAAGATTTGAAAAATTTCATTGAAAATAAAGAATGAAAGTAAGGATGTTGGTATTTACTCGAGTAAAGACACCAATGTGTATTTTTATCCACGAAAAATACAAAACTGTTTATGTTGCTCATTTTTTTAGAAAAAATCGTTAAAAGTGAAATTTTCTTGACTTTGATATTCAAGTTTATATTAACTTTTCTCAAAGAAGTAAAATAAATAGACAACATGTACTCTTCACTTAGATTATACAATGAAGTATGATCTTCGCAATAGTTTGTCTGGGCTTTATAGCGTGAGTAGTTAATGAGATATGAATGATTATGTATACACATACTAACAAACACGAAAATACGGGAGAACAAAAATGGGTGTCACTCGTAAGCGGTTTGAGATCAATTTAAAAAATCAGTATTGAACACCTGAATGAAAATGAAAAGAGCAGAGAAAATATTAATTTAAAAAATGTTTGATCGGCCACTTACGAACCCTTCCGTATGGATTGACCCCGAGAAATAACTCTGCAAATACAGCAGTTGGCTCACATGGCGTATTATTATGTAGTTAAAGAGAAGCCATCTGCAAGTGTCAGGTAAATAATGTTTTGATAACTCATCATTCAATATTTTTCCGCAGCCAAAGTCGAAATATCATAAACCTATTAAATATTGTTATAATCTATTAAAGATTGATCTAAAATAATCAAATACGGACAACTCAATGATAGGGTGCAGCAGTTGACTGTTGAAGGTATGATGTTAATAGCCAATGTGTTAATAAATAAATGCTGATATTAATACAAAAAATTAAATCTTTGTTAGTTCCCAAAGTTTTCAAAACGGAAAAAGTACCTCAAAATTCCTCTCCTTGAAAACCACTCTTTCCAAACATGAGTTCACCACACCCTGTTATCGGTGTTCGGACTTAACCTACCGATTACCAATTCCAACCAGGTGTTCCGGTTTCATTTCTCTCCGCTGACACTTAGTTTCATCCTTCCCATCACAGCAGACCTTTCATTCCTCACTTCTCGTACACCATTCATTTCTGCCCGCCCACCCTCTGAGAAAACTATTCCCCTCTTGGGCGCCCTTCCTGTTTCTCTCCCTTCACGTGTCTCCGTCCTCATCAGTCCCGTCTCCAACGTCCCCCACGACGCCATTGCGTTGCTCATCTCCCCGCTCTCCCATTGATCCCAGCTATTTCGGCTCCGCTTCCGTTGACTGGCGTGCCCCTTTCCTGCCCGAGCGAGACCTCCACCTGTGTCTCATCCTCTGCTCCTCGAAAGCGGTCTTCCCACTTGTCCTCCCTCAGACCTCCCCTCCTAGCCTACCCTTCCGCTCCACGCCCTTTGACCTCACCATGGGTACCCGTCGCCTGAAGGAGAAATCGCCCGCGTGAACCGGGCTTTACGCTGGAATTGATCCATTATCTTGACGTTTGCGTGGGTTGTAGGGCCGCGGTCTTGGCAGTGCCGCCACCCACCTTTCTCTAACCCCCACACTGTTTACCTCCAAGCTGGAGAGGAGATGGAAGTTCTTCTGTCGCTCATTGCATCCGTTCTCCCAACAGCAGCCGTTCAACGCCACTGGGTTTTCCAAAACTCCGGCGGTGTCTGAGAGCTCCTTTGGGGTATTGCTGGCTTCGCAGAAACAAGTGAGATCAATAAGCAAAGAAACCGGAGGACTGGTAGACCGCGGAGGCAGTCGATTGATGGTAGATTCAGGGAGTGAGACCTACGGTGATGAACATTTCAGAAGCGCCTCCGATTACGCGACGCTTGGGATGAGAACGGATCGATGACTGCTCGGATCCCCAGCTTCGCATCACGCACGAGATTCTCCATTCGTCTCCTCCAAAGTCTTTGCGCTCCTTTGAACCAAATTCTGAGTTTGACTTAGTTCATCCTATTAATTGTATAAACCTGTTAACCCCCACGTTCAATTCATAAGGAACTTCCGCATCTGCGATCGCATTCCTCCAAGAGAAAGATACGTATTGAGTACTAAATGGGGACAAGCTTGCAAAAATACATTTATTTTATTGTGATTAAAAAAATAGGATACGAAAATACTTACTCGTTTCAGAGAAATGTACCGAGGAAAGTCTTGAAGGGTCTCTCTACTGTTCACAGAGCAGGTAAGTTTCCCCCATCACAATCATTTTTAGCTCATATCTCTCTGGTAACGGTAAATATTAATAAAATGTTGGGTAAATATTTTTGAATATGTTTATTGAAAATTCACCGCGTTTTCAAGTTGTAGAGAATGAAGTAAATTCTTACAATCCGGAATGTTAAAACAATAAAAATTGTTCTAACATACAACATTATAAGTGATTTTTCTTGAAAACTAAATCCAAAATTGTAAAACTGTTACGCTTATTCTAAATATATTCCAGTGATCCTATCGGGTTGCGATTTATATATTGCGAGTATCTATTGAGTATATATTATATAAATTACAAATATTGAAAATAAAGCGACACTTCTGCCTTCTATAAATTAAGAATCTTTTCTCATTAGTGATTTTCTACGTGACCGATGTTGATGACAGCCGAAACGTTTTGCCTAATATGTGAGTGACTTTTAAGTGTTTTCTTTCCTATTTTTCAGTACTTTGTAAATATATCTCGCGGTGACTTTAGTATTGGTGGTCGAAAGAGTGTAAAAGATTTGGCCCACTGTGAGACGTCAGGTCTGTCGTACTGCGAAGAATGCTCCTGCTCGAAGAATTGGAACAAAGAACAAACCCTTTGTACTCCGTAGACCAATAGCGTGATCGGTCCTGGTATTTAGAAACATTTGTCCTGTGCATGGGGTAGTCTTTTATACCAATATTTTATAGAANATATATAAATTTAATACTACATAGAGAGTACATTTCTTAAATACGAGTCAAACTGATAAAATTGTGTATATATATATACACACACTCGGATACAGTGGTCTGGATCATACCTAGACGCTTTTCCTCCGAACTCGGTAAAATCACGACGAGTCTAGTGATCAAATCAAATTGTTTTATAATTTTACATAAAATATTTTAACAAAAGCTTTATATAATTGATACAAAGTTGCAGAGCGGGATTGAAATGCACAGATAAGCGAACAAATATATTCTTGGAAGTTTAAAGGAAGGGGCAGTGAATATAATTATAACGGATGTAACCATTGCTAAAAGTAAAGAATAGGACACAATTTCGAAGTTGTCATTTTGTGTTATTGCATTCTAGGAAACAAAATTCGGAGTTTCCCTACCTTCAGAGAATTTGCGATAATTATGCGTAAATCTTTGACAACTTAAAAGTTCCTGTAACGATATTCTTCAGTTCGCAGCGTTCACTAAGCACAAACGAGCATCGGTGAAGCGCAGCGCCGCTTTTCAGAGGAGAAGAGTTTCGGAGACATCTGCGGGAAATGCAGAGATAAGAAAACAACACGTTGGTAAAAGGGAAGGCCTAGAGAGGAATGAGCAATGTCGTAAGAAGGGAATATCAAGAGTATTGCCCACCTTACTTTTCGATCAAGTAGAACAGATGTTACTTTAAAATGTTGTATTTTAATGGGGTATCAAACCTCATAATTGTTTTATTCATTCACAGCTGAAAATAAAATACGGGTAATTAGATATCGTAAAATCATCTTCAAAGTATTGAAAAAGGTTGAAACGTGGTTAGTATTTTAAGTCAATTTAAGAAATATGTTTTTATCCTATGGAGAAAATAGCATTGTGAGAGACCGGAAATGGCATGACACAAGTAAGTGATGTCTGGTGTATCCAGAAATCGTACTCTTATTTCCTTTTGATATTTCATTTTAATGTAATCTTTTGTCATACAATGTAAAAATCATTCTGATCTATACCACAAAAGATATGCAAGATGGTCTCAAAAGTTTTAGGAACAACTACAGTATATTTTGGTACGTGGATTGCTTAGTCGGGAAACTACGAATTCAATATAATAGGTAGTAGTTAAGAAATATGGCTTTATTGGTGAATTTAATTATACTATTTTGAAGAATTAAATCTTGAGTTTATTATTTGAGGTTGGCATTCTTTTTCATGTCCTCCTCTGGGAAAACCGACAACGAATTGATTTGAATTTTTGATTCAATGTACTTCATGAGATTCACTTAAACGGATAAACAATTTCATGTTTGTTAATAAACTAGAGTACAAAAAATTTCAATGTATATAACTTACTAACTACATAATGTAACAAGGAATAGACAGTTTGAATAGTTATCCTTTGATTCGTTGAATTCTCATAGCTGACTGTCCACGTATCATTGTCGTAGTGAGCGTACACTAGCTGGATAGCGCGCGTAAATATGCCTTGAGAACTTTCTAGAAATGTCCGTTACCTGGAGAGCGCGAAGTTAGAAATGAGAGGCATCAGCATCATTGGGATCAGACCTTTGAGAATATTGTATTCAGAGGTCATTGGGAGTCAGATTATTAGGAGGTTGCGTGCGGAGTACGTGAAAGGAGGAGTCAAGAGTTAGTTTTCTATTGTCGTTCAGTCACTGATAGTGAGCCTTGAATGCCTGTAAAGTGGTCAGTGAAGAGTTCGGCATCCGTAATTACGCGTTCCTGACTGGTGAGCTCCGTTTACTCTGGTCGACGGCTGGCATGTATCCGGAGTTGGCGGTCTCTTCTAAGATTGCCCTACAAAAGTGAGCTGTAATTGTGATTTTGCCTATAGTCTCGGCGTGCATTACATCTCTGGACCACAGCAGAGTGTTATTGTGAATGGATTGGCGTTGTGTGGTCATTGTTCAGCTCCTCGCCGCATTGACATATGAATAGATATGAGATGGGCGTTCAAGCTTGTCCTTGCTGTCGCACCACACTTGAGCCTCTGCTGGAGGTACGAGACACGGCACAAATGTTCAACAACACTTGAAACGACAGTGTTGTATTTATCTCTTTTTGTATATTTATTGCTTGTATATTTATATTATTTTTTCCTGTGATTATATTGTTGTCCGTGTTATATTCTGTGATACTTCTGTAGATGGAGTTTTCTATTTTTAATCGAATATCTCCACGATTCCATATCGAGTTAATATTCCTTATTATTCCCTCCGGCACCCAACAATACTAGCACGTACTTGCAACTGGGCAGTAACCTAGGAATCACGGATTCAGTAAAAAAACTTTTATTTGGAATTATCAATTGTTTTAAAAAGTAAGAAAAGTAGAATGCAAAATAATAACATATGCAAAATATTTAATTTACTCTGAATGAGAAATCCAATAAATTTTTATCATTCACAAGAACTTCCTATTCCTATAGTATGAAAGAACGCCATCACAACATTTAAAGAAAAACGATAAGACTTCTTTCACATATTTGAGATATAAAGGGGGGTAATTGTAAACGGGGAAAGTTATTACCTCAGCGTCGCTGTGGTAATCAGAGAAACTAAAAGATGATCAAAACTAGAAGTCAGTGACTCTGTGGATGAAATGTAACAATTCTGCGTATTTCGCAGCCGTTGATGGAAAAAAACCGTATAAAAGCTCAGATATCAAGAAGATTGAAATTTGAAGTTACTGCACTGAGTTCATTGCACAGAAGTGGGCAAGTCCTTGAAATGTGTCATATTTTTATAGTTTTTTATTATGAATTCGGGAAACAGATAATCATTGGCATTGTCTTCCAGTAATTTTGTAGATCTCACAATTCTATTTTTACATTTACCCCACGTTTGATAGGGCGGGTTTTCTAGGTGTGGGGTAATTATAAACATAGTTATTTAGTGTTAGTTTCGCTCAGTTTTGTCGTAAAATGGACGTGTGTTAGTGAATTAACTTGCTTTTAATCACATTTTGTACGTTTCAATTGTATTCCGTTCATTTTTTCTTAGTTTTTTCGGTAGGTAGGTAGGTGTAGTTTGCCAGTAAGTGGCTATTCCTACTAATAGGCGTAATTAAAGATCTCCGAAGAAACAAAATCTGATTGGTAAGGAAGAGCAAAGTACAAAACAAGAAAGAAGCAAAATAATATGGAAGCGCAAGTAAGTGAAAATGAAGGATTATTGAAACAATCGCCTGACCCCTACGAAGTGATGTTACAAGATTTCGATAGTATGGAAGAGGAAATAACAAACTGAGAACTAACCACAAGAGACATACTGGAAATGCTCTTCGTCGTGGAAATAAAGGTAAAGAACATTTCACGTGTTTGTAGTGACAGAAAGTTCTATGAGATGAATTGGAAAACACTGAAAAAGTTCGCTAATGCAAGAATTAAATTCGTACTAGCTGATGACACATTATATTTGAAAAACAATTAATCTGAACGTAATCTCACCTTCTCCGATTAGTGAAAAAGAAGGTTGTAAAAATGTTCTAACGTTTTGTGGCAAAGTAAACGTTTGTGAAATTATTGCTTTTAACTCTCTTTATTCTCATGCGTTATGGTTCGATATTTTATGTATCTGAATTCCAATTTAATTACAATACACCTTAATACATGGTTCACGCAAAGGGTATATCCGGCAAAACAACGCACAAAAAGTGTAAAAATGAAATTAATTTTCTGGGTCCTAGGACAATCTGATTATCAACAAAACTATCAATAAGTGTTTTACCTCATTTGTACCAAAAGACACAAATCAGGATACTGAGTAAATGTGAACATCGAATGTGAATTAATGTAAATATGGTATTAGAAGGGTCAAAATTCAATTCAAAATTCTAACAAATACAATGCCATATGATAATACTGTCACTTGTTCCATGCTTTACGGTAGGATAGAATTCGGTGTTCACAACTATCCAGTTGTCACAGGGGTATTTGTAAAAGCGTGGGGTAATTGTAAACAGACGAATAAATGTGGGAAATTTCATGCTTCATATCTTCGTTACAAGACATTTATGAGTCAGGAGACCAATCTGTTATATTAGTGGGTTTAAAAGTATATCTTTAATGAATAAAGACATTGAAATTAAGGCGTGAAAGAAATATTTAAACCTTGTTCAGAATTATCCTGCTTGATCCCACAAATTCTGTTAAAAATTGATGATTTTTATTAAAAAAAGATAATTTGGGATAATGCAACATTTATCTAAAGAGTGTTACGTTCGATACACCAATTCATATCATGCCTTGAACTTGTTAAATAATAAATTCTGATGGTCAGATCTTAGGACATGTATTATTATCCACTACCGGTATCACTACAAGAACATTAAACTGTTAATAATAGATCACATACTTGGCATGCATTATTCGAAATGTATGTAGCTTCCCATACTCGTGAGATATTGGTTCGAGTAGCTACACTGACACGAAATAGCACTAATTAGTATTAGTCGATGCTTAACAAACATGTTGAAAGCATTTAACACTCCTTAACGGATGTTCGCTGTTCAGAAACTAACTGTCAAAATAGAGCATATTTCTTATTTACCTTTAGAAGCTTATTCAAACATTTTTTTACCATTAAATGACAGTGGCCATTCTCATGAATTAATTTAATCAACAATATTACTTTAAAGTTCATCCTGCACTATTCTTACTCAGTTGTTTTAAGTGTAGTGGCCAACATTATAAAAAAAAATACATCAGAGAAGCTTCAATGTTAGGGTTTTGGTAACTAAAGCGTGATACACAATGTTCCTTCACATGGCGCTTACCCCGCGGAACCATTGGATCGTAACTGCAGGTCTTGGTCCCAAGAAATATTAGTTTTTGCTCTACCCGATGGATGTCAGGATCAAATAATGATATTATTGGAATTGTTGAAGAAGAAACTTTTTCAGCTTTATAACTGGAATACTTTCGTGGTTGAAAATATGAACGAAATATTATTTACTGAAAATTAAGACTCACTCATATTTATGTTCTCGCAAATGCACACTTTATGCAAATACTTGGAGAACAATGTAGAAATGATCACAATTCCCTGCAACAACCTTTCACCTGAACAAATATTAAGAAGCCGTTTGAAGGTTATAACTGCAATTTTCACTGAAAATAACTACTTGTTGGGTGAAACATTATTCGTACAGATGACGAAAAGACACTTTATGGTATATTTTCGTTTTGTCAGTGACTACTGACCCAATTCCATTAAAAACTTTCCCATGTAGCAACGCTCAGTGCCAGCAACGCAATTACATAGCTGGTGTTACCGACTGCTTTACACAAAAGAGTCGTTTTGTAACTCTTTTGGGGCGGTTTCATGCAACTCTTGGCCGTAAGTTTGTTACCACATCGTTGTTTCGAACACCAACGTATGGGCTGCGATGCTGCAGTCTTCTTTCCAAGCCACTACTCACTTCCGAGGTTGCGACAAAAGCCCCATAGTCATTCATGAAGAAGGTAAAACCATGGTAACCAAAAGTTAACATTAAAGTCAACGAGCAGTCACAATTTTACAGGGTCCTGTAATAGCCAATGTGTTCGCAAAATAATCTAGTTCTGTGATATTGAACTAATCAATCACATGGATTTTATTTTGGAGGTGTTATTCCTTTTCAATCTTGTGCACCATGGGACATAAATATATTGCAGCAGTTGACCAAAAAAATTAATATGTACAGTGAACATAAAATGGCTCACAGCTTTCTTGTTTCATAGCTGCATATACAGAACCATTGTAAATACTGCAGATATACAAGAAAACGAAGGAGGAAAGGAAAAATACGATGTATGCACTATTATCGTTGTAATATATGTAATTTTCAGTGTTGCATTTGTTGTGATGAAAATTTAATTGCGTATAATGAGATCCTTCTCCAGGGCTCCACAGAATAAGTTAAGAAGGAAGGAATAGAAAGAGAGTTCAAGAAGAGAGGCAAGAAAACAGAAAACTCGGACTCACGAAATGGAAGACATGATAGAAAGGGTGAGGTAAGTGTGGAAGGCAGGAAAGCTGGTTGAATTCCTGGGTCTCGCGACGTTGTCTAATGAAGACAATCACAGCTGTGCGCAGCGTAGCGAGAAATCGCGGCCACTCCTCCCTTCGTTCTCAGCCTCTTCCTTTTCCTACATCCGGCAGTGGTTAATACTCTTTCCACTGTACATAACCGGTCTCCAACTCCCACTGCCCCAAAACTTCCCTCGCTTTCGTCATTTGTTCGTTGCTCACACACCCTTACGTTCAAAAATGCCCTATCAAATTACATATAATCCTACGCTCATTTCCCGGTAAAAAGCGCCCGGAGTGCGCAGTTCTAATTAACACTGAAATGTCACTCATTAAAATGATCAACACACTAATTATAATCCACTAAATACGTTCGTGAGTATAAAAAGGTCGTTCTTTGCAGATAAAGATAAAGAATGTAACACATGGAATAAATTGGTTTCGTTAAACAGTGCTCCCGTAAACTCAGAACAATTAGGAACGAAGGAAATTTGTTGAGAAATAAATGGTTATATGTACAAGAATTTGAGCGTTAATTTGCTACGTCGACCATTATAAGTTGAAATTATTATTTGAGAATGGAAGAGAAAAACATTTCAGAAATTGTTATACTTCTAGAGAAAATAACTTCACGATTTGAAAGAATATTATAATTTTTCAATTACGTGAAAGTGATCAATTTTCACGTTTACAAAATAGCTTTCACGTGTGTAATCGTAACTTTAGCATTTTTACAGAGGAAGAAATTGTTTAATTGAATATGTTCTAATAAAAATTGCGCTGAGCAGGATCAGAAAGACTCTTCCTACATAATTCCCACATCTCTAACTGGAGATTTTTGCGACTAATTGGAATAAATAATTAAAATGGGCAATAAATATAACCTGTGACCTCGCATCTAGTATCATGAAAGATGAAATCTGACCATGAATTATGACTTTAATACTCATAATGTAAAAAAAACCAGCGATGAATGACCTTCAATTTCAATACCATGTACAGTGACCATGAGGAAAAATAACAAATTTCGAGACTTTGTTATAATATTTATATTCCATAGAGCTTACGTTTCGTCCCATGTGTTGGAACCTCACCAGAGCTATTGTAATAAAATACTTACAAGGTTTAACATGAAGGTTGGAGAACAGACATTCTCTTTGTTCTGTTTTTAACAAAAGAGTGCTTCGTTCTAAATTACATTGTATTATATTACTATGAAAATACGAGAAAATCTCCAACCAAAACTATTTAATTTCAATATTTCAAATAATTCAGTAATAATAAATACAAACAAAAATACCTTTTCAATAAAACTGGTTTCAACTTCACTAACAATATATTCGTATTTTCTATGTACCAAACATTTCAGTGAACACAAAGCTTGCAGTAAATTAAATTGTGTATAAAGAAAGCAGAATTAATCCCGACAAAAAAATAATAAACCTAAACAATTCTGATTTACGCTCTTATAATTTAGACTCATGGAATGGTAAGTAGAAAGTAATCAAAACTTTAAAAGTACCTAACCCCTATATTTGAGAAAATATAAATAGTATTCCACATCGTGAAAACTTCTGTTAATCTGTAACAAAACGAAAACATCAAATTACTAGTAGAAGAAATATACAATTCAGTATTATTTTTACTATTTTAACACATGAATTTCGTATAATCCAAGTTTTTTTGTCATAATTTGATTTATTTCAGTCATAGAATGAACTCAATTTTTTACATGCAGTTTAAGTGTTTTTTGTGCGTTTGGCAAGTCATTTAACGCATAATTTCAAAAGAAGAGATTAAGTCACTGATCACGTTTTCATCCTACGTATTTATAAGATAAGGTTATTTTTGCGTTCAGACTAAAAAAACTTCAATTTTTGTAGTACCAACATTTCGGAATTATTCATATCACTTTCAAGGCCACCAGTTCATGTAACGGAATACATTATTTATGTACCCTCCCATACTATCACTCACCATGCAGATAAATACATACCTTACAAATAAAATACGTACCATACGTTTGAAAATCACCATACATAAATCATACTATCGTAAAAATGGTGTGGGAATATGCGGAGTTGTGCCTTCGAATCGTATTTGTATGGTATATGTTACTATGTTGGGAATACAGTTGTATGAACTGCAAGTCCTGGAGCAGATGTGAATTATGATGAAACTTTTCCATGACAAAAATTGTTTTCTTTGGTCTGAACGCAAAAATATCCTTATTTTAGGAATATAACATTTTCACTTCGTCACGTTAGGTTTGACTCGTAGTACATAACTCGTAGTTCATGTCAATTATTAAATACCAATGGACCATATATTATTATACTCGAATTATTAAACTATTATCATGTTGATTCACGTTTTGTCAGCTTATTCATATAAAGTGTCAAATTGTTCATTGTTCAGCTTAGAAAGTCGGTCAACCCTTCGGATTTTCAATCACAGTTCTTTCAATTCTTTTACACTTTTGGGCGACATTTTCTCTCAAAATGGCAAAGTAGAGACGCTACCTCGTGAAAAAGAAATGTCTTCCTCCTCATGGCAAAGTGAGACGCAAGTTAAGTCTGATTGCGAAGTCTGATGGGTCGAATAAGAGACCAGAAGTTAGATGAGTTGACTCCATCAAGACGTTAACAGTGGAGACGCGATTTAGTGAAATCTTTCAAGTATAATTTTACAATGAAGCCACACGTGGGATGGTGGTTTGGACGAATAATGAATACAGGTGACGAAAAATTTGACAGATGCAGAATAGTGAAGTATAGGTCTGCGGAGAAAGGGTGATGTGACAGAGAGGAGGGTAGGGAACGAGAGGAGTAGTTGGGAGTTGTCCGCAGGTATTGACGTGGGCCGCGTTTCGGGCGATATCGCGCTCCATAAACGTCGAGGCCAACTTCAGCGGCCACCTTCAACTTACGGGCAGCGCAACTCTACGGATTTTACGAACTCTGGAGGTGGTACCGGGGGAAGGAATAAGGGTAGAGACGCAAGGGGAACGGGAGGCACTGGGCAGCGTTGGTTTTATAGCCTCCCCCTCCGACACTGCAATCACCAGCCACTCGCTAACCCCCCACAGCTCCGATGCTCCGGTGTCAGCTAGGCGGGATGGGCGGCAGGCAGAAGGCGACGGTGCGAGAGAGGCAGGAGCGTTGGGGTGGTCGGGGGTGGTGCGACACGGAAAGGCACTTTATTTCCACGGAGGTGCGACGTCGGCGCGCGGTGACGTAGCGACGTGTGACGGGCGATCGCGGAGTCACCCCCGCTGCCGCCCGTGCCATCGTCAGACGCGCGCTCATTGCAATGCGGCGGCACGGGCAGTGCTTATCGTGCGGGTACAGGGTGTGTCTGGGGCGACGGGGTAAAAGGTGTGGCCGCGGGGAGCGATACAGGGAGGGTGAGAGTGGGCGAGAAGGAAGAGGGTGGGTGCGTGAGATGATGAGTGTGAAGGTCGAGAGTGCGAAAGGGGGAGGGAAGGCGAGTAAAGTTAGGGACCAGTGAGAAGGGATGAGAAGAGAAGAAGAGAAGACTCCGGGACAGAGAATGAAAGTAATTGCCATGCAAAGCCACTCCCGTCAGGAATGCTGGCTTCGCTGCTCGCACCTCGGCGCTGGACAGCGATCGTGGACAAGCGGCGCAGCAAGCAACGGCAGAGGATCGCGAGTGACAGCGGTGGTAGGCAGTGTCAAGGCAATGGAACCGCACGCTCCCCCCTTTCAACATCCACTCTTCCCAATTTCGGCCTCCCGCTATGCTTCGTCAATATTTCACAATGTGCCTCTCCCCCGTCATCTCGTGTACAGAACAAATTCCAACCCAGTCACGACTTATTTGTCAGCAGGCGCGATACTCCATTTCTGGCAGAGATTGGTTGGTTGCAGATGGTAGCAGTCGAGATGGCAACGGAAGTGAGAGACATTAGGGACGGTCAGCGATAAAACATTGAAAATGAGTTGATATGAGTATTCAAGGTTAAGGAAAAAACAATCGTACGAAAGGGGAGTAGCACTGAACCATAAAGAGGAATAACAGAGATACTGTAAATGGATCTTGGAGGGAACGAAACTATGACTCAAGTCTTCCGATCACGAGGGAGAGTCAAGAGCTAAGGACGAAGGGTGCCCTTGCCTGACTGTGAGTCACTACCTCCACCTCCGGCTGCACTTCCACCCTGCCACTTGCGACGAATTATTCAGCGGTGCGCCGCCGCGCAACAAGTCGGCGTGCGGCAATGGAAAGGCATCGCAGGACCTTGACCCGAGTTCACTTCCCGTCGTCGCGCAGGGGTGGGTCGATATCTCTCTCTCTCTCTCTCTCTGCGCCACCGCAGCCCCTCAAGTATCCGTCTCCACCACCCACGCTATGCACTACCTCCCTCTTCACATCTCCCATAGGCGCCTTTCACCCTGGACAGACACACCACCTCGGCTCGGGTAATTTGTCTATGTAACAATAATGATGGCTAATTGTGTTAATGCGCACCTGTTGGAGGACGCGGGGCTTCAAATGGCTTCCGTAGCACCACCCAACGCCCAGCTCTGCCACTGCCAGCATCACGCCGCGATCGCCCCGCCATCGAAATTCAATTTGTACTCATTGGACATGCAAATGTAAGCCAGTTACCAGGAGCGTCAGGGTCCATGGCGACGGCCGAGGACGATGCGGGCGTCCCGTTCGAGCCCTGACTGGCACCCAGCGGCCGCAGAGACACCGCGAACCCCAGTGCGCTTGAGCGACCCGCGGGAAGGACCAGGGTGGGACGGGAGACAGTCTCCACAGTTGAAGGGCGGCAGTTGATGTCCTATGGGATTGACCACGTGGTGCCGTTATCTCTGGAGGTGTCGCCGCGAGACCGGAGAACTGGTCGGGCCGAGAGGAGTGAGTGAAAAGGCAAACGGGTGGCGGGGAAATCGGGGACAGCACGAGAAACGCTCGTAGCACGCTCGGGAAGCGCTATGTATATTTAATGGGAGCGGAAACAGCGCGTGAGCCAATTGACAAGGTTGCGCTCATAGGCAACGGCGGCAGTACAGGAGGACGTGTTGCGATTCGCTCCGCTCCCAGAATTTGGTTTCGCTGCTTCCTTCTTCCCCACCACCCCCATTGCTACCACCATCCAACATTCCCGCCTTCATACGATATTTTCTCTTGTTATGTTCCCATCTCCGCCCCAGAGCCCAAACTTATTTATCTCTGCCATGATTACAGACTCCAGCGTTCCGGAATAGTTCTTTCCCACAGTTGTGTACATGAGAGATAAACTGTAACATATTGTATATAAACCTCTTTTTCCCGTTTTGTAACCCATTTCCATTCTAAGTGGATATAAAAAAAGGACTCACAACACACTGGTCTATATTAATTGCATCTAGAAATGAATGGTGAAATTATAATAATAATTAATTATCACATTTGCTCCCCCAATTTTTAAACAATCAATGGAATGAACTCTTTAGATTGGAATTTTCAGTGAACAAGAATTACCAAACATACCACGTTTAAACACAACATAGAACTGAAATAATAACAGAATATTTTGAAGTTAAGCAAAGAATTTTACGTACTTTTTACATTATGCTCTTACAATATTTATTTAATACCTATAGAAAGCATTAAAAATAAAAGCTTTTTTCCCATTGAACTCGAAGAAATGTATTTCAACAAAAAAAACTACGGAAAGTAAAAAGTAACTTGAACATCTTACTGCATTGAAAGAAAATACTATTCACATTAAAACACATGTATTANACAATATTTATTTAATACCTATAGAAAGCATTAAAAATAAAAGCTTTTTTCCCATTGAACTCGAAGAAATGTATTTCAACAAAAAAAAACTACGGAAAGTAAAAAGTAACTTGAACATCTTACTGCATTGAAAGAAAATACTATTCACATTAAAACACATGTATTGTTATTTTATTTCCCTGACTTGTCACCTGTTTCTCTCAGTTTTTCGATCAAATAAGCGTATAGCTCTTTGCTTGCTAATAAATAGCATCGCACATTATATTCCCTGATACGTGCATTCACATTCGGACATGGTGATTATAAATAATATTTATCTGTATTTGAAGGTATGTTAGTGAAATTAAGGAACAAAATAGTAATTTGAAATGGTATTCGACAAGGTTTGTAGTAACATACTCATAGCAAAGCTCGGCCCTAATCCGCGGACCGTTTTTCGGAGTGTATGCACGAAACCGCACCGAATTCACTACGGTGAATGCCATGTGACTTACAATATCGACGGTCACCGATAATGGTGTTCATGAAACATAACGGAATAATTTTCATTTTTGAGGCAAGTCAGGAGTAATCTAGTGTTAAAATTTAAAAAAGTGATATGGTCTTACTGTAGTGAACTAATATTTTGTGAAGTGAATACAGTTTATGAACATTTTGAACCATTCATAAACTCATTTTTTCTGTGCAGTGATATTTTGCTTTAAAAAAACGCGTCCAGAATGAAAGCTATTAGCTTTTTTTTTCTTAAATCTATATGAAGAAAAGTCAACATACCAAACCTATAGGTGGGAAATCAAGTTCTCTCTAAAATTGTAAAAGGAAAATTCAAAACAAGTAGATGTGGTTTTTTTCCTAAGAAAAATAATAGGTTGTATTTTGTTAAATATATGTCTATGAAAATCATATAATATTTTGATTTACATTTCCCGTATGTACAATTTCCGAGCAAAATTATGGCTAGCACTAACCAACAATTTGAACAAGTTCTCTTGAGCAAAAACTATAAAGTTTGCACGGAGAATTTTTCTCCTAAAATGTTCAGTAATTCTCAAACAAACAAATTGAAAGACAGAGCTTATCCAAATATCGCTTTAGAAGTGAATTTACAATCAGTTTTAAAGTGATATCTGGATAATGCAGATAAGCATCGAGTGACACTGATTCAGAAAGAGGTAAGAGACCTTTTAAACAATTTGCAAAATAGTTATTTATAACATAACAATTGATCCTAGTTTCTTTAACATTGTTGGATATACATGCTTTAGTGCATCTGTACTTTCAACACCCATTGAGAGAAAATTTAGGTTATCTACTTGTACGACACTAATCTTTTTAATTTTGGAATCTAGAACTAGGTGAGACAACTATTCAGAACAATTATTCGACAAAAAATCTTATTGATCCTTCTTGATCTTTATTTATAAAATTTTGCTTGATTATAAAATTGATTTAGCTTGATTTCAATGGGAAAATTATTTCTGTGTCCCTTCCGATAACAGGTTTTGCGAAGAACAGCTATATTCGACGAAAACTGTGGTGTTCCCTTGTACTATGTTTCGAGTTTCTGATCTGAATTGACGTGATGTTCGTAACTTGATACTGGTAAGTAAAGAGGCTTGATTTCCTCCTCTTGGTCACATGTATTTGTTAACTGCTTTTGGCGAAATATATTTATGTAAAACTTGTCTGACTATTTTATGAGAGGTATGCACTTCGTAATGATGTTCCACATATTTCATATTTGATAATTTCGTGCGTTATCCTAATATATGTACGATAACTGTAAGGATGGAGAAAATAATTGTACATTATGAATTTTTTCAATAACGTGAATTACAATTTATATTCATGACGAGGTATAGTTATGTCGATGTTATAATAAGCTTGGTAACTTGTTTATTGGTTATAAGAACCATGATTTATTGGTTGACTTCAAATTAAATGTAGTCCTACATTTTATGAGTGATTTATTAGTTTCGTTCACCTGAAGGATAATGTAAAATTCAGAAACAACTCTATGTAACATTTGTAGGCAGGAAAGAATTACTTCAGTCAAATGTTTTTCTCTATATAGGAACATTTCATTAAAATTGTATTAAAATTAGAATTTCAGATTTTTACAGTTAATTTTACTGGTGAATTCTGACTTAGACAAAATGAAATTTGTAAACGTATAATTTTAAAATTATAAAAATAATGCGTATCGCAGTGAATTTCGAGAAAACGTATTAATGAACTTAGATTCATGAAGACTACAAGAAAACATTCTGAAAGTAAAAAATGGTTGTTTAATTGATTTTATGCATTATTAATGAGTAATTAAATTTTTAATGCAATAGTTTCAATTATATTATAATTTCGTGTATGAAACGTTTAAGTAATGTGTAGTGAGAGTTACTGTTCAATGATTATTAGGTCCGTGATTATTCATTCACTTTTTACAAAGGAAGAAATCTTTTGAAATATAATACATAACTTGGCAAGAACTATTTTGTTACCCTCTACAAACCGTTCTTTCTCTCTTTTGAAATTTGTAGAGTTGACTTTTGGCAGCGCGAGACTGCGATTACACAGGGGTGCCAAAGTCTTAAACCAGTTGTAAAAGTTTCCGAAGTAAAAATATTAATAATTTACATCTATAAAGTATTTTATTATATCGTACTATTACATTTCATCGACCAGTATCTGAAAGCAAGAAATTATCACAAAAACAATAAATAAATGTCACATCTCCAAAAACTTAAAAAAATATTCTTAACTCAAAAATAAAACGCAACATTAGTACCGAGAATGAGGAAAGAAATGTCTAGGTATTCTGAAAAAAAAAGTTTCTAATATTATAGACACGTTTAAATCCATATGAATCATTTCATTCATCCCGAAGCACTTTCGTACTTCATCATAATTTTTCTTGGAGAGTTGCGTATTGTACCCAGTACATACAGTCACCTAGCGGTACGTAGCGGCCATTTCGCGAAGTTCCGACTTATGTGCACAGGAAACGAAAATAAACATTTCTATCTTATTTAACTTCATCAACGCCAATCAAAAATTAATATTTTTAAACATATTTTTGTACTCAATACTTCAGTTTCATTTATGTATAAAGTTCTTAAAATTCACATGGAAGTGATGCGCCCACTTGGCCTTTCGTGCGAATTTCAGCGTAGGAAATGATATATTTGAAATCGCTAATATTCGGAGATTAAAGCGTATTCAACGTGTGAGGCATGCTTGTGTCGAAGACTAAAAGCGATAACAAAATTTGACTTGATCCCTCCCTTCCTCTTTTCCCATGGGCATGTTACACGTGTCAATGCTGACGAACGTGAAGTTTCAAAAAAATTATAGTCTACGTAACACGAGAACGGATAAATCGATTCTGACAATGTTACAAACTTATTTAACTTGCTTCAAAATGAAAACGAAGATGTAGTTACCACTGAAAACTGACTAGTTACTACGGAAATTTTATCGAGAGGGTTACTTTAATAACTTCTATACAAAAGATACAAACATTAAGGTTTATATTTTATTTTTTCATTAAGAAAAGTATCATCCAATCATTTTTATAGACTTTTATATGCATCGTAACAAACAATGTGCTCATAGGTTTAGTAAACTATTTCTATATTTATCATATTCCGTACGCACAGTGACATTGTGTTCTCTATTTTCATATATCTTAAGACCATGTCAGTCTCTAGTACTAAAGACGGCCATGTATTAGATTTCTGTTTCGTGCCTTGTTGCATTGATGCGTTTTTATCTGGCTACTTCTTTGTCTAGGTTAGTTATCCATTTTTTCATTCATGTTTTGCTTGATCTTTTGAAATGTTTTCACTAGTGGAAATATTATAATGGAGCGTGGTGGAATAAGAAACTTTATGTCTTAAAATATTTAAACATAATGAAAAAATAAAATAAAAACACACAAAACTCACTCACATATTTAAAGAAACAGTTTTGGCTAATAATTTTATCTACCATGACTGACCAAGTCGTATGCAGCAACTGTTTCTTCAAATATGTAAATACTTTTGTGTGTTTTATATTCTACTTTTGCATTATCTTTAAACCTTTTTAATTTATAGAAGGCAAAAATGTCGCATTGCTTTCACGTTTTACGATTATCTTTAAGATTCAAGATAAATCTATTTCTTCTTTGTCTGTCCCCTCACACGCTCGCTAAATTACATAATTCTTTATGTAATTATTTATACACGTAATTACATAAAAAATTACACAACTCTTCCTCGTTGCCAGTACGCCAGCGCCAACAACCCCCTCCCACAGAGGCCAGAGACACCCGACTACAGGACGCCCAAAGAGGTGACTAATCACTCCGGAGAAAAACCCAAAACAGGTAAAGCGTAGAGGCGGCAGTAGCTTATTAAATGCAACTCTGACAGAATGCTGGAATGTGGAAGGCCTGAGGAAGAAGCTTTGCCAAGAAGGTTTTCTGAGTTTCCTTGAGAAATTTGACTTTTTGGGCTTGGTCTAAGCAGGGAGATGAAAATAATGTACACGGATTCACAGCCGCAGCAAAACATCTTAAGAGAAGAGGCACGCGCGGGCGGCATCTTGGTGGAGTAGGGATTATGTAGAAAAATCCACACTCAAATCGGTGTGACGAATTGAAAACAGGAATTGATAATACCTTATGCATTAAAGTACTAATTGCCGGTACTGAGTTACTAATGGTAATTGTTTACAGACACTAGGATAAGTCAAAGAACAACAACAAAAACTTTTATACGGAAATGAGTTAGATGATAAATAATCTCGAAAATAAATACCCCAACGCGAGTATAATGATAATGGGAGATTTTAACGCCCGAATGGGAGAAAATAATGTCTCATCACCGTTTGACGATGATTCCGCGCTTGTAAACGTGAGAAATAGTCAGGATAAAAGCTTAAATCCAGAAGGGCGAGACCTATTAAATTTCTGCAGCACACACAACCTAACTATACTAAATGGTACGTACGGATTAGATTTAGACGGGAATATAGCATTTATTAACGAAAACGGGGAAAGTGTGATAGATTACACATTAGTCATGGAAAATTTATTACAATATATAGACGACTTTCGAATTGAACCCAGAATAGACTCACACCATATGGCCGTATGTGTGAAAATCTATTTTTCACATCAAAACACTTCAACACCCTCACACATGGAGTCAAAATTAGTAAAATACAAATGGAATGATAACGAGAAATTGGCCTATAATGCGAATTTCTCAAGGAATCTAGGAATGTTAAGTAACGACTTACAAATTAAACTTGCGGCTCAAAATTACAATGTTCCAGCGGATTTTTGTTTACAAATATCAGGGCCGAATACGAAAATAATTCAGGGGAACAAAAATTCAGGAAAACATTCGGTGTGGTATAATGATACCTGCAAGTATGCAAAAGCATCCGCAAAATTTGCCCTGAAAAATATCAGTGACGAGGTGGGATAGAATTGCGCAAATCTTATCTTAAACTCCGCGGAGAATATAAAGACGTAGTAAAGGAATATAAACGAGCCTGGCAACAAATGGAAGCTGAACGCCTCCGAAAACTACTATCAAAAAATGTAGCCGCGACCTATGGGGCACGATTCGTAAATTAAGACGAAATAAAACTACATCAAATAACATAGATGCAATGGGATGGGAAATGCACATTAAAAATATTCTAGCAGAAAATGATAACACATCCCGAAGTAGTAACGAAATAGAAATAATATTTACAACCGATAAAGTGTCTGAATTAGATGCGTGTATTACATCACATGAAATATCTTCTGACATTCCCGATTTAAAATATAAACGATCCCAATAGTTATAGGGAAATCTCAGTACTTAATGTTATTGGAAAAATTTATTGCAAAATTCTGTACTGGAGATTACAACTCTGGTCCGAGAAAGAAAATAAACTCTCGACATCACAGGCTGGTTTTAGAAGCAACAACAGCACAATAGATAATCTATTTATTTTAAACACGTTAGCCGAGAAAGAAACTCGAGAGAAACGCGGGACGCTGTACAGCGTAGTCGTAGATTTTGAGAAGCTTTCGATGCTGTAAACAGAGACTTCCTCTGGTGTGTATTAGCAGACAAGGGAGTGTCAAAAAAATTCCTACGTACTTTGCGAGCTTTATGTTGCTCTGACAATGCATGCGTTAAAACAAATAATACTACTCTAACTCTAAATTTTCAAAATTCAGAGAGTGAAGAAGGGATGTGTTATCTCTGCGTTGTTATTTATATTATTTATTAATGACATAATAGAAAACTTATGTGAGGCATCCACGGATGCCCCAAACAATAGGTGCTCCTTCTGAATAGACACAGATACCCGAGTTGCTATTTGCGGACGATCTTGTTCTATTCTCCATAACACCGTCGGGTCTTCAGATAGGTCTAGATACGTTGGAGTTGTTCTGTGATAAAATGTCTCTACATATAAACATACATAAAACCAAAGTCAATGTACTAAAAAACGGATGGATGTTTAGTAAAAATGAAATTTGGAATTACAAAATTCATCCTCTCGAGAAAGTTAAAGATTATATTTATCTAGGTGTCAAAGTAAGCATGAACGTAACCTGGTCAAGATACATGAAAAAATCAAAACAAAAAGGCATGTGTGTTCTAAATGAAATCCAAAGAAGTATTAGTACCATCTCTGACATCGATCCTCGTATTGTAGTAACAATGTACACGTCACTATTCGTACCTGCAGTAGCGCAAAGAGTTGAAATATGGGGTGTTGGGGATTGTGCATCACTTAATTCGCTTCAAAATAAATTCTTGAAAAATACTCTTGACGTACCTCCGAGTACAGCTAACTCGGAGTTTTACCGTTAGAAGTAAATATTAAGATAAGGGCAATTTAATATTGGGTTTCAATAAGAAATGGGGAAAGGAACAACAATATACACGATTGCTACGAGTTAACATGGAACGATGGGTGGGGTCAAAACTAGAACTATAATCGAAACTGCCGGTATAAAACACTTGTGGCAGACAGCTCCAGCGAGATCTGCTTATGAATTAATTATTCAGAGACTTGAAGACATAGAGAAACAAAACACAACGGCTGAGAGACAGGAATATATATATATATGAATATATATATATATGAATATATATATATATATGAATATATATATATATGAATATA
>NNCF01126247.1:861154-879753 GCA_002313205.1 Laupala kohalensis | reverse complement strand
TGTCGTAGCTAACACGCTGCAATCAAAATACAGACGTCGTACTTTTAGCGTTACTTACACTCTCAAATTATGTTGGAAATAGATGGGTCACTAGTGAATTACGACTAGCAGCGCTCCACTAACGAGGCGTCTAACTAATTACCCCTAACCACCCGTTGAACAGCTTGGTCGCTTAGTGACTGTTGGGGACCAGCGCATGGTTTTAATGTGGCGAACTCGAGCTCTCCTTGGTGTGTTATAGTTCGACTCACGATTTGTGTATGTTATAGTTCGTTTCACGCAATTAGAACGGCTTTTTTTAAGTTTGGACTGCAGTTTTTTTGTTTTTATGTTGCTACAGAATATAGCAACGGATACTCGATTAAAAGTATGCGATGTACTGTATTGTAGAAATACATCTGCATCAATATCTTTTATTGTTGTAGCTAGTGTAACTGTTTGTGTTAGTATTAAAAGTGTTACTTTAATTTTGATAGTGCCTTTAAATTGTTTGTTTTTTTGTTAGAGGTGCAAATTGAGGAATAACAGTTTGCTGTGGAAGGATTCTAGAAGAAAAATAAAGTATGCATGTTGCAGTCATTTCTCAATGGAATCTTTCTCTGATACTTTCAAATTGAGGTTGCATAGGTATACAGTTTCAACGATACAGTATAACACTTATCATGAGGTGGAAAAGTTGAAACTAGTTTTTTCTAGAAAGTAATATTCTTATATGAATCATATTTCCATTTCAATAAATTGATTGAATTTTTATAGTAAACATAATGAAATGGTAATATGAGCCTCTGATCTTTGAGGAGGTGCCTCATATTAAATAATTGTATTTCTGTTGTTAAGTGTGTTTCACATGAAAGTACTTCGTTTATTAAGACCAGTGTCCCATACTGACCCATTCCAACCACACATGGTCAGAAGCAGTTTTTGAAAAAAGTATATACCTTTTTATGGTATTCGATAAATGGGCAGCGTTTACAATTGTCAGCCCATGTTTAAAAAAATATTTAACTTCAATAATATATTCAAATAGTAATTATATCAGAGGCAAGAACAAATTCGTACAGATTGTAGAAGCTATGAAAATAGTCTTCTTGCTGACAAAGTGATACTATCAAAATAGCTAATTTAAAGTTGAATGTCATTAAATTTGAAATATTTGATAGAATGTACCTTGTGCTTCTTATTTCCAATTTAACACTCCATACGTTATCACCTCAAGAAAATCCTTTTTTTAAATTGAGGTTTCAGTATTTCATTCTACAAAAATCAATAAGAGACATGATTCTTCCTTGAAATCGTTCTGCAACAAGAGACAGAGAGAGAACAATCTTTTAAGTAAGTCAACTCTTATTTCGAATACATGATAAATGTGGACACAATTTAAAGCGGGTATTGAAATGTATCATTATATTTCACAGATCACGCAATTTCCAAAGCACTTGCATTCACTCGAAATCCTACAGCAACCCATGTATTTCAGTAAAACAACCACCTAATGGCAATTCAAAAAATACAGCATAGTAGTTCATGATTTGGATAATTACTTATCCCGATATTTTCATTCATTGCTTGGCGTGCTTTGTTCGTTATTTAAATCGAAAATGGACTAAGAAATATCGGATAATTATTGTTTTCTTGGGGCTTTAGGGCTCGCCAACGACAAGGTCATTAGAGCATTTGGGATAATTATTGTATCAGACGAAGTACGTTAAATATTTATTAGAAAATTACCCTTCAGCTGTTTTCATTTTTTCATTATGAAAATAGTGTGAACAAAATGAAATTCACACACGTATTACATACATTACATACTGGCATTCGCTGCAATAATTATCCGTTATTATAATTATTGCAGCAAATATCAGTATGTAATGTATGTAACATGTGTATGGTTTTATTTTGTTCACACTATTTTCATAATGAAAAAATGAAAACAGCTAAAGGGTAAATTCGTAATAAATATTTAACATACCTCGTCTGGTATAGCCTACACGCTCTGAACATTAATCTCATAATATCGGATGACAATCATACGTCGTTGCTCTAGAGTTTAATACAATAATTACATGCGTAGAAAGTTTGTTTAAAAAATATTACACATTCAAACGAAATTTAAGTTGAGTATTGATAAACATTACCCTCCCCCCTCAGCGGCATTAAAAGATATCCAATGTTTATTAATAATCAAACTGCACCACAAGTTAAGTTCTTCGAACTATCTCGTTCTACCTAGAACACACACAAAACTTACATAGGCTACCCTCTGGGTAAATTTGACAACTTTGTCAAAATAAGAAAAATTAGTAGACGATGTTACATTGTCCATACGGATATAAATATTAAGATATTTTTACTTTATTACAACCATCATCAGAAATACATTGAAATAAATTCAAGATATAAAAATAATATAAAATTCATGATCATATTTTATTCTTTATTTTTTGTAATTATTCCATTGCTTTACTGATTAGGTCTGCAACACGTTAGAATTCGATTAATAAACCAAATTACTACCTAAAAATGCCTATCTGTTTGTATTAAGAAGTACCCACCTCTTAAGTTGTACGTCCTGGAATTTTAAAAGGGCTCACGAAAAAATTCTAAGTCCTGCGCTATTAGCAGATTGGATTTTTTAGGATTGCAACGCCACTATCCTGCGACGCGGGCAAAAGCTCCTCACCTTCGATCGACCAATCGTAGGCAAACTTGAAACTGCTTCCATATTTGGCAGACTAATAGAAGACCAGTACTGGTGAATATATCCCTATTACGTCGTAACCACAGAAAATGTATTTTACGCCGCTATTAAAGAAATATTTCGTTATTTTCTTATTATTATACACGTCTTGGACTTCCATTACAAAAATATTCTTTATGTTCTTAACTTCAATAAACTTTATTATTCTCTGTATTAAAATGACATCTCAAGTTGTTGTCTCACAACGCCGTCCTAGGGAGTAAAAGAAAATTAAATTTCTCCGTAAAAACATTGGTTTCTTACTGTCAAAAAACATTGTTTTTATCATAACTTGCGATGATATCCAGATTCTATCGTATGGATTTTTTAAAATTCGAATCAGGAATTACATATAGATATTCCTATAATTTCTAAACTTTATTCAGTGGCGTAAAGAACTCAAAGCTCATTGGCATGAAGTGAAGTGTATTGTCTATCGTAATTTCACAAAATTTGCATTTCTTTTATACTATTCTTATATATCAATCGGAATTCAAGAATTATAAAAAACAGTTGTATAAAATATGATTGAATAACACTAAATGTTAATTCTAGTGATATTAATGAAGAATAAATAAATTACATCTACTAGAAATATATTGATCCCAGATATAACCCTTTGGCTGTAATAGTGCAACATAAAACAACATGCTCAGAGAGCAATATTGCAAAAAACTATGCTTAAATATCAATAAATATAACAATAAAAGATTTCTTAAGATTTTCAAATGAAATTGAGTTTTATTCACACAGATTGACTGAGTTAATCACTCAATA
Source organism: Laupala kohalensis (assembly GCA_002313205.1). NCBI lineage: Eukaryota > Metazoa > Arthropoda > Insecta > Orthoptera > Trigonidiidae > Laupala > Laupala kohalensis. The sequence goes on along the minus strand of NNCF01126247.1, from coordinate 876,239 downwards.
AAACATCGCATTTCCTACATGGAAAATTTAAGTCATTTACCAAAACAAGAAAAATATTAGAATAAAGTATAGAATAAAAATTAATACTGCATTTAATTGAGTATCTCTCATTATCTCAGATATCATTTTCTCTGATTTCCTTCCTTTCTTTACCATTTATAATTTCTTTCTTTTCTTCTCTCATTCTTTTTTCTTCCTTACCTTCCTTCTTTTCTTCCTTTCTATTTTCCTTTTATCCTTCCTCTCTTCTTTCCATCTTTCCTTCCTTCTTTCTTTTTCCTTTCTTTCTTCCTTTCTTTCTTTCTCACATTTTCTCTATTTCCTTTATTTCGTTCTTTCTTTCTTGGTTTCCTTCCCGTACACTTATATAAATTCAGGGAAATTAGTTCTAATTTATTCACATTAATTTCAAAAGAGTACCACTTCTATTTTTTAGAATGACAGAATTCATTTGATACGCGGATGATAATAATAATAATAATAAACCCCGTGTGTTACCGGGACCACCTGGAGAATAGTACCACGGGACCTCCCTCTGCCATAAGAGGCAACTAATCGAAGCAGCAGTCCGCTGTCCTTCCCCTTAAAAGTCCTTTCTATTCATTCCAGAATCCTCCCTTTTGTTTCATAAAGCAACGGGTAGATTGAGCAGCTCGAAGATTCCTATCTCCAATTCCTGATGCCATCCTATCCAACACCTTCCTCACCCCTCTTCAAAACCTGGTCGTAGGTTTAAAAGGCACCTCCTATTCTCTTGATGGAGTCTGAATAAATATAATTTGAGGAAACGGCCGCTGCCTGAGAATCGTCAGGGCGTACCTGGAGCTGGTGCTGGGTGCGACAGCATGCGAACCACCAGTGTAGGAGCTTCGGGGCTACCAATGACTCCTACGGGGGAACCCGAATGTGCTACTGGAACGCCAAGCTTGGAACAGCGAAGCACAGAAGTTACACTACATCCGGTTAGTTTGTCTCAACCATCAAATGCTAGAGACCAAAACAATATTCTGCAGGAGCCCGCTTCCAATGGAGCCATAATTGTGATGTACTGCGGGCGTATCAAATTGCAACACAGTTGGGTACATGTAAGATCAACTATCGTGTTAAGATGTACCAGGAATATGTAAAGCTTCGGCAGGATCTGACCAGGTTCACAGAACAGAATATATGTGACCGATTAAGGTATATAATCAGTAAGCCCGTTATTACAATAATAGACAAAATGTCATCAGGACAGAAATATTTATGAAGTATTTCAAAAATGTATCTGCAGAAGAAGCTGCCACATCAAAAAGTATAGAATATTACAGACAGCTTACGTCACCTGAAGGTCGCGAGACGTCTGTAGAAGAACTCCCCGAGTCTAAGGAGTTGGTATCGAGAATTAGGACTGACTTGGAGAGGAATATACCTTTGTATGTTGGAATAGTCCCAAATCTTAGGAACCCTCTGCCAAGAGTTCACCCAAACAAGAGGACGTTCCAACTAACAGCCATTGCAAATGAGATTCTTACCACTAAAATAATCGCCGACCTAGAATCAATACAATTGTACACTTATTGTGCTGCATTGACAATATTGAGTGTCCTAAACATCAATATGACCCCTAGATCAGGCTCGCCACCCAAGGGAGAAGCACAAATACCAAAATAGAAGAGAAGGATTGAAAACAAAATAAATGTATTTAGAAGCGATATAGCAAAGCTGTCGATTTGGAAAATTAGAAGAAATGAGTGTAAAAACCCTTAAGGGGTAGAGTACATCACATATTCAAAATTCAAAAAATTAGAAGTAAGCACTCAGAATTTGAGTCAAAAATAGATCAGTCATCAATACCCTGAAACAGAAGGTAGCAGCCTTGGGGAAACGAATGCGGCGATATATCAAATCGAACAAAAGAAAATCTGATAACAAATTTAGTCTCAATCAAAGACAATTTTATAACTGCTTTACAGAAATGTGTCCCAATGGATGCCCGCCTACTATGGATGCAGTTGAAGAATATTGGAGCGCATTGTGGGCCAGACCTGTAAACTATAACACCGAGGCAGAATGGATAAAAATGAATCCGCGAAGATATCATTAACTATGTCTCAACCTACTAAGCATATCGCGGATCTAAAACATATTAAAAGAAATTACACAATTGGAAAACTGCAGGACCCGATGAGATCCAAAAGTTTTGGTGGAAATACTTGACAACCCTGCATGAACCACTTGTTACCATTATAAATGATATCATATGTGTCCCGACTGAAGTGCCAAGTTTCATCTCCAAGGCAATTACCTATCAACCATTTGATGTGTATGGATGACTTGAAGTTGTATGCCAGGAATGATTTAAAGTTAACAAACCTACTGAATATTACACCCTCATTCAGTGATGATATATAAATGCAATTTGGAGTGGAGAAATGCGCTACCACGAAGGTGATCAGAGGAAAAATTCAGGACGTGCCATCAACTTTCAATCTTTTTGGAAGTGAAGAACCAATACAGCCTTTGGACCAACACTCCACATATAAATACCTGGGATTCCAACAAGCTCTTACAATTGACAACAAAACCAGCAAACAAGAACTAGGGAAAATTTTCAGATGCCGCCTTCAAAACTTCTTAGAATTAGAGCTTTATGCCAAAAACAAATTTAGAGCCATCAACTCTTGGTGCGTACCAGTTTTGCCATACTCCTTTGGAATAACACATTGGTCGCAGACAGACCTTGATAATCTCAACATCACGGTACGCACAAGACTGACAAAGCATAGAATGCATCATCCCAAGTCGGTAGTGGAACGACTTTATATTTAAATATGAAGTTATTGTAACTGGTTGGTCTCAGCATTCCAGATTCAGGGTCATATTTTAAGAACTTGTTGTTTTAAATCTAGAAATCTCCTCTAATTATCATAATATTTTACCATCAATACAATAGAGAATTTCGTATTTTCAGAAGGCGTTGAACAAAAATATGAAATTATGCGAATGAGATGTTTCATTGGAATATTTATGTGACTTATGAGGGTTATTTAAATGGCATTCTAATTTTTGCTGCCTCTTTAAATACAAATTTAGATCGCAGAAGGGTTCATCCCGAGCAGACCACGGAGACGCGAATGACACGTCATTTTTGTTTAACAAATAGAACTTATAATTAAAGAAGCTTTTATATTTGGTTGTCTAATGATAGAGCAGAAACAACTAAGAGATTCGTAATAAAACTCGCGGAAATAATTATTGAATTTTATCATTATTAGTGGAATATTTTTTAGCTTTTAGTCATACACATTTCAAAGTATTTACAGCAAGTAATACTAATAAACACAAAAAGCTTAATTTATCCTTGAAAATCAGTCATTTCGCAATTATATGATCTCAATACGACATGCCATGGAATGGAATATGATGGAAATTATAGTATTGTGTGACTGAATGTTGAATAATGCAGAAAAATCGCTATTGTTCCACGATACAATGTGGATTACATTGTAAGAATTCAATCACATAAATTTGCTAGTCAAGCCGTACGTTTACGAAATATTTAGGTTTAAGCTTATATCTTGAGAATTCTCTTTAGTCAAGTCAAACTGTCTCCTTGTACGCCCCAAATGTGCTCATTGCATAAAGAAATAAAAGCATATTCGTATCAATTAACTATCAGTCATTTGTTATATTCGTTCAGAAATATTATGTTTCAACACTTTCAATATTAGATTCCACTCTAAACCATATATCTGATTGATTTTCGGTCAGAGTGATAAAATACACTTTTTTAATTATAATTAGTTTGATATTAGTAAACGACAGAGTTGGTTGTCCTTGTAGGTTTCATTCAAAGGTACACATGGTCATTTTACAATAATGACATGTATTAGTCAATACATGTCATTATTGCAAAATAAGCAATATTAAATTTAAATGTATCTAAAGAGGGAATTGGAAGAGTCACATTACAATGTGTGAATAAAATACAGTTAGGCGAGACTATTGTAAAAAAGAAACTTAATACTTGAGGAAGCTATATTGTATTAAATAATAAAGATTTTATAAAACGGTGCCCAATTTCGATTTTCTTAGCACTGTATGTTTCGATTTTTTCAACACGTTAAACAAAAATAAAAGTAATGCGAAGACGTTCGAATATATCAGATGATACTGAAATGAACTGCCAATGCTTTTTATCTGCTTGTATGCCAAAACCGTTGGTGCGATGACGCGTTATGCGACGTTGCCAAATAACACATTTACATTTTCTCAGCATCGTGAGAGTTTTCATGAAGATATCGTTTATTTCACCTCTCATACAGATTACACCTCTCTCAGCTAATTTATAATTGAATTCGCTTTCAAAAATCTTTACTCGTATATCACCTGGGATTGAACCAGTGACTTATAGATCGTATCATTCGTGGTACGTCATTCTCCTGAGCGACGTCTCCCATGCAGTTGGGAGGGCCAATACACTTAATACACAAATTAATTCATTTTACACTCAGAAAATTTTATATTCATTATATAAAAGTATTCTTTGGAGACAAAATTAGGTTTATATCTGGAATCAATATATTTCTAGTAGATGTAATTTATTTATTCTTCATTAATATCACTAGAATTAACCTTTAGTGTTATTCAGTCATATTTTATACAACTGTTTTTTATAATTCTTGAATTCCTATTGATATATAAGAATAGTATAAAAGAAATGCAAATTTTGTGAAATTACGATAGACAATACACTTCACTTCATGCCAATGAGCTTTGAGTTCTTTACGCCACTGAATAAAGTTCAGAAATTATAGGAATATCTATATGTAATTCCTGATTCGAATTTTAAAAAATCCATACGATAGAATCTGGATATCATCGCAAGTTATGATAAAAACAATGTTTTTTGACAGTAAGAAACCAATGTTTTTACGGAGAAATTTAATTTTCTTTTACTCCCTAGGACGGCGTTGTGAGACAACAACTTGAGATGTCATTTTAATACAGAGAATAATAAAGTTTATTGAAGTTAAGAACATAAAGAATATTTTTGTAATGGAAGTCCAAGACGTGTATAATAATAAGAAAATCACGAAATATTTCTTTAATAGCGGGATAAAAAACATTTTCTGTGGTTACGACGTAATAGGGATATATTCACCAGTACTAGTCTTCTATTAGTCTACCAAATATGGAAGCAGTTTCAAGTTTGCCTACGATTGGTCGATCGAAGGTGAGGAGCTTTTGCCCGCGTCGCAGGATAGTGGCGTTGCAAACTTAAAAAATTCAATCTGCTAAGAGCGCGGGACTTAGAATATTATCGTCGACCCTTTTAAGATTCCAGGAGTATACATACGAACGAAATCTAAGTCACTTTAAAAATAATACAAGATCACCTAACTTAGATCCATGGAAGGTTAATAACGCCCAAGAACGCAGTAGCATACTCAAGAATAAGGAAGTTCACGAAAAATTGTGTACTGCGTTTCAAAATTATTTATTTCATGCATTACGACGAAACTCAGTTCATGGGCTCCGCGCTTCCACCGAACCGTGACTTGGGTGATGGAATTGGGAGTGGAAATATGGAATATTAAGAATTGGAAAATTAAGATGCATACGACGTATTCTGTGTGACTAAAATTGAGTTGTATGATTTTGCAACGAAATTCTTAATAAAGATGATGAAGACGTAAACTATATTATTCCACCAAATACAATGCTATACATGTGGGAAAAATACTCCTATTATATGTCACTAAATTATTTGTTACAATTGATATAACTTCAGTAGGAATGTAATAGGCTTCATTTCAACTATAAAATAATAAAAATTTATGAAATAACTGCTTTTTCAGTTCTCAAAAAGTTGATTATCTGCTTTTTTTAGAATCGTCAGCTAAAACTTTTATTCACTTCCAACTCATCACATGGACTTGTACAAGCACATCACGATGTTTATTATTTAATGACGAACAAACCGTAATGCTGAGTGCAGCAAAACCTGGCTTCATAGAGTGGGGTCTGTGGCCACGGTACTAACACAAGCAGCGATGGAGGATGTAATGGTAGTGAGGTGGGCTGGCCACCTGGAGGACGAGGATGGACGTTGCTGGAGTTTGGCGCCGAAGAGGACGATATACAAAGGTCGATAGGGGATACAAAGAATTCGAAAGAGCAGGGGAAACAAGGAGGTATCAACGCGAAGCGTGGTTGGGCGGGAAGCGCGTGGGCATATAAGGTGATGGAGGGATATGGAGAGGGAAGCCGGCGCTCGTGGGACACGCGCTGCTTGTCCCCGGAAGCCCCAGCGCCCAGATATTGCCTCGGCGGACACGTTGAGCCCGGTAAGCCTACACCGCGGTGACAAGACAATCTGGGCGATGGCGGTGGTGCGGGAGATGGTGCGGAGAGTGGAATGGAGGACTTCGGGGCGAGGGACGACTTTTCCAGCGTCGGCTCCGCGCCGCGCGCGCGCTGCCGGAGTCGCTGAAGCGCCGCGTTTCTCATTACGTTTTCATTCTCGGACGAGCGGCTCCGGACGGCGAAGGAAACACGCAGTGGGAGGCAGTATGCGTGGCGGGGGGGAAAGAGAGAGGCACGGAGTGTGGGATGTCGAGGAAAAGGAGGGCGGCGACGGTGAACGAGCGATGTGATGCGCTGACCACAAAGCCCATGGTGGCGACTAAGCGCATTACAACTTGTGCTAATGCGCGCCCCGAGCTGACTTACGCATGGCCACGTCACATTTCCGGGCGCACCGGGTCACGAGGGGGTCGCGGGGAAGCGTGACCGGGGAGCACCTGGCGCTCGGGGTTGGCGGGGTGTTGGTCGGCGTGGAGCCGCTGCCGTCACAGCGGAAGTGAGCACGACGCTCTTCACAAACGTATGGAGTGTGGCAACTGCTCTCACAGACATTTCGATGCCGTTCGAATCGGAGAATACGTTTGAAGGTCCCGGGCGGGAAACATCGCAAGTAGAGCTTATGCTAGTACCGTTGCTAAGAAAAAGTCTCTGATTTTCAAAGGAGCTTTTGCGATATATGATTCAATGGGACATTACATGGAAACAGGCCGGAGCTTCACTTGTAGTAATAACTGGCTCACATTTTTTTCGTCACAACCGTGTACTTCAGCTTAGTACAAATAAGGTTCTTAATATTACAAATCAAGAAGGTAGCGCTTGGGAAACGGCTCTCCATGAATACAGCACTACCACCTCACTAGTTGTATTTTTTCTTTTTTTTGTGGGGCTTTAGGGCTCATCAACATCGAGGTCATTATAGCCCACTCACTAGATGTAATACAAGAAATGTTGTCCTAAATGCGATTCACACCACTTCTACGACTTTTATAGTGAAGTATTTTTGGGCTTCCTTAATTTGTGCTTTGTAAAGAACGCTGCATTTCTTTCTAAGTACATCACATCTCATTGCTAGAAAGTGATTAAAGTACTCGATAATATTCTATCACTACAGTATTGGTAGTTTCAGTCAATATCTTATGGAATTCATTCTCCATGATGGAGAATACAGCAAGAAATAATATTCCATGCTTTACGAAAGAAATATGAACAGAAATATTATATCATGAAATTTATGCAAGTACCATGAAGTAACATAACAGAAGTGTACCCAATTATTGTTTCTCGAGTAAGTTTCTAGCATGCTGTGTTGTTTACTTATGCCTTTTTTAATTTGTATATTTTACCTTTATTTAATTGTAAAATAACTTGTTCATCTTTATTTATTCTGACCTTTTTGTTGCATAAAATAATGAATGTGGGGAGAGCTCCTGCATTGGTAAGCACCGTAAAGAAAGTTTGTAATGTTTTATCTCAATTTTTTCTTAGGGAAAACATTATATAAGATTTTTTATTTTAGTAGTCTTCATTTTATATTATTTTTAAAGTTATATTCTACATTACAAACTATGGATTCATATCATACATTCTGGTTTAACTGATAGTTTTCATTTATCCAAGACCGTATTCGTAGTATGACTGACCTACTGACATATCACCAACTCAGACACACAGACCATTCGTCTACGCACGTCTCAGCATAAAGAAAATGGTCTAGAAAATACATTTAATACGTTTTTCATTCATTTATTTTTATGATGAAGTAGATATCGATGAGCAAAACACTTCCCTTTTTGTAAGTTGTGTTGTAATAATTTTGCATTGATATGACCTGTGCAAGTCGAATATCTATAAATTTATGGTAGCAAAATTAGACTGCTGACGAGGAAAATGTAATTAATTTATACCAACATGTGTATGTACTCAAAATTGTAACTAAATATAAATCTAAATTAATTTTTTAACATCTGGTGCTAGAGCTCTTATGACTCAATGGGTAAAAAAGTTATTGGTAACATTTTCTGGTTGATTGTATGCTAATGAACTTTTGAGACCTGTTCAAGCTGATTGATATCAAACTGCCATCTCATAAACGTTCCCAGGAACGTTTTTCTGCCGCTGTTGTTCTACAAACTACAAATTTCACAGAATTGTACCTCGGCTTCACAGGTTAGGTAACTTGGTTTCCAAAAATACATCCTCCATGATCGCGTGCGTTCACTAAAAGATTAGCCTTATCTATTAACTATTAATAATTTATTTGTAATGAGTAAACCATATGTTTTTGTATATTGTACGTTTTCAGTCCCTGTAGGGTATATTGTTATTTTGTTATATGTACTTAACCTGTAGTTCTTATGTTTGAATATATCTTTGTATTATTCCTACTGTGCCGATAATTCTTTGTAAGCTTTGCCAATTTTTCTGCCTTCTTTTAAGCAAAAATGGTGTTGACAGTGTATGAACAAATAAACATTAGTATAATGAAACAAAATCGAACTTGTTGCGAGAATCGTAACGAAAATTCAGACTTCGGCAAGTACTTACTTTCCTAGCAATCACTGTCCAATGAAATTAACTGGTATTTACTTCTATAAAAATGTTGAAAGGGGAGTTTAACAATTTCCTGATAATAAGGTCCAAGCTACAGAACGAAGAGGGAGTAAATACATTTTGACAATAACCATGAGAACGTGAATCATAAACAGTAATAGTTTGCAAATACCCATTTTTATTGTGTTTAGTATTATTTTAAACTTCTCGAAAGTGATTCAATCAAGTTTCAAATAATTTTTATGTATCATTATGGCAGCATTTACCTGTAATATATTTTTTCCACACTGACTACAGAGTTTTTTTAATAAATTCTGGTTATAGATTAAATAAATAGTTACGAGTATCACGTTTGAAACATGACCATGATAATTATCTACTATGTAAACAGACAGTGAAAGTACAGGAAAAATAGGGATAGATAAATTAAAGAATTATTTGATGGTAGACAAAAAGCCGTTGTCACTTGCTTGCATCCGCATGAATTGAAGAATGCTGTGGTAGTTATATAGTTAATGGAGATATTTTCTAACGATCTTGTCTTCGAATCAGTTTGGTGTACCTGTAATGACACCCTCCACCAATCTGGAGACTATGTAATAGGAAAAACAATACAGTGTTAACGGTTGCGCACATTGTAGTTTGTCTAATCAAACAGCCACTTACTAATCTCTTCTTATTATTCAAAATCTTATATTAATTGATTTGGACATTAAAATATTATTCTCTAAACTCTCTTGGAAGCACTCTATATACTAGATTCTGTTCATTACCTCCGAATCACCCAAAACTTCGCTTCCCGTCTGTTTGGAGACTATCTCTTGTACTAGACAATCGATCGTTATTCATTCATTGTTTACAAATATCTTTTTAAAAAATTCTTGTGGACACGCTACTGAGGTTATTTTCAATTTTCCGAGAAAGTGAACTTTGAGTCCTGTTATAATTTATTACGATCTCTTCGATTACTTCAGGCAAGTTTTTCATTCTTCTTCCCACTCAAATTGTTTCTTAACTTATCTAATTCTTTCATTGACCAAAACGTTCCTAATATTAGTCGCTCAAACATCAATACTTTTGTTTTCTAGAGTCATGAAACGGATAAACAACGCAACGTCAAATGATACAACGATATAATAAACAATAAAAATCAAAGATTTTTAATATTAACTTAGCTCCGTTTTCTATACTGGAAGTATTCTTCTACAGAAAAAGTAACGCAATGAATTAGAAAGCGAACTTATTGAAATGCATTCAAAAGAATTGGTTCACAAACATAAAAGTTTGAAAGCTTTGAAAGGAGAGCCAATATTGATTTTTAAGACACTAGATGAAAAGGGATTGCTCACAGAGGACAGCAACAAAGGGCAAGATAAATGGAATGAGAGCTTGATGGAAAAGGGGGCACTATGAGTATTGCTTAACGGGTGACAATTCTAGAAGGCTTGCCCAAAATCTAGGAAGAACGCTACGAGAGAAACCCTCTAATATGTAAACTTGACATGTTATTTTGTTGTGTTTTTTCTTTTTTGAACGAAGGGTAGGAAATCTGATCTCTCAGAATCTTTCTGAAACAAAGTCTATTGTTGATCAACAAAAAAGAAATGCAGAGGGAATGTGGCATTTGTGCATTTACTCAACATAATCTTAAATAACTCAAAATGGAAATATCATGGTAAGCAGATAATCATTTTAATATTTCCGAATTATTGGACGCACCTCTTTCATTCTGTTTCTACGAGGTTAGGGAAATTAATGTTCATTTTAAAGTAAAAATTCCACTCTATAAGATTTTTAACTAATTATTGATTGTATTATGAAGAAAAAAAAGTTTTTCATTAACGTTGTGAATGAATTCTTGAAGTTCATAAAAACAAAAAAAAATCCAACAGGTATGGGACAATATTGAATCTCGGCCACTGTGATATTGAATTGCTTTGAGAATAAAATGTTTAGTTTTCAAATAGTCGAAGTTTTTATTGATCTTTTACTCTGCGGAAGTGAAAAATAGCTCATCCCTAATATTTATGCAAAGAACTTTTCGATATCGAGCGATTTCTTTTAAATGTAAATAAGATATTGAGTAGTTTCGAAACAGATTTCTATGGTATGCAATATTATCTGTGAATTATTGAATAAACCATATGTTCTTGCGGGACACATGAGGACTTAACACTCTGAAATGCTGAATGAACACACCATTTACAAATCGCACACACTTTTTGACCAGCTTCTTAACAACCTACCTCAAAAATGACCATTTCCAGGAACTGCCTCCCACCCTGACGGCCAAAGGAGGAACTGTGAACAATTTTGACGTCATCGAAACATTTTTAGTGTGTACTTCCTTATTCATATAAATTTCATCGTGCGAGTCAGTGATATGAAGTAATTTATGAACGATATATGTTTATTCGGGCGTTTTTACGACAACAAAAGTTAATATTTTCACGTCCCCTTTCAACAATAGAAACCAAGTCTTTTGATGCTGTGATTGCTAAGCTCCGTGGAATACTGGATGTATTCCTTCCCAGATCCTTGCGTCATGTACACTATTTGTACGCGAAAGTTTAAAGCATAATTGGTTTCGTAGTACAAGTTGCACACCCCTCTTTGTGAGTCTCATGAAGTTTATATTAACCATAAGGATGCTAATTTTTACTGTTGATTCAAGTACGAATGAACCGTAAAGCCCCACAAAAAAGGAAGTAATCACCCAGGAGTCTTACAACTAAATCGATGAGCAAAATGTGTAAGTACGAAATTCCAATTTTCATAAAATATGATTTAATTAAATTGGTTCCAACTCAAAAAGTTAATCAGTATATATAAGATTTCTATTAACTTTTTGTACTCTGTAAAACTAATTATTACTTATTGAAGTCATTTATCTCAAGAAGCCCTGTTCTTTTTCCGTTTGACATTCCATTTCACCTCTGTAAGACCTGGTTTTGAATTATTCATGAAACTGTAAGCAATTTTTCGTTCAAAAGCGACGAAACGGTCTATTGTAGGGAATTCCATTAACTTCTGCCCCTTCTCAAACCATACAGCATGGTGAGTTAGGAGAAATGAGCGAACGTCTCACCATTTTTGTATGCACAACAAATCCTCAAATGATAATTTTCAACGACTCAAGATTTATCATGGTTGTTTGATAAGAATTTTTCTATTTAAATTCCAAAAGGAATTCTGGATTCAAGAATGCAATTGAACTAACAAGGAAATAACAAGGTAATAAAGGAAGATTGTATATTAGAGTAATGAATAGGGTATGTGAAAGGAGCAAATAAGAAAACTTTTACAGGCGTGTTGAAAACGGCTTAGATTGAGCAGCCAAAGAGAGAGGAAACCAGAGGAAACCAAATTGAGAACATAATTCGAGACAAAAAATGAATCAAAATCAATGTTCTGAATAGTTACCGTATCAATATTGAAGAAAGAAAAGCTGGACATGCAATACATTAAGAGGGTTCGACGAAGAGGAGAGAATTCATTGTATACGCCGCGGTTGAGTAAATAAAGATGAGGGAGAGGCTGATTTTTTATGTAAGGAGGAATTAGGTAGCGGAGGGGTTCGAGATGGTGCGAATGGGGAGTGGGAAGCAGTCTCGATGAGGAATGAGAAAGAGAGGAATGGGCTGGACCAGCACACCTGTCGAGCTACGCAGCAGTTCGCCAAACTTGATTTAACGAGGGCCACAGGCAATGGCCGGGTGGAGAGAGGAGAAACCCGCTCGCCAACTGCTGAATCAACTTTTGCGCGATTAAGTGCGCGCTAGGAAAACAGCGCGTGTTTGGGGAACGGAGAGCGTCGTCGCAACGTCCGTTCCACCCCAATTCATCATCCCCCATCACTCCATCGAATTTTTGACCCTCTCCGTCCAATACCCCTTCTATCTGTCCCTTCAAATCATATCTTATTGTCCTATCCCATACCAAGTTTTGTCTATCCCACTCAATCTTGCCCCAATTAAGCCCATCATTTCCTATCCCTCTTCACCTCATTTTCCTGTGACTCATTCTAGTCATAAATTTCGACTTCCTCCCGTCCTATCCCATGGAATCCTATTCCTTCTACGAAAATTTTACAGTTTTCCATTTCAACCAGCGTCGTTCAATGTTGCCTCACACAGAGAACCCTATTCGCATCATTTTACCTGACTTTTTCCTTGTTCTTTCTCTTCATCCACGCCACAGACACCAAGCACAACGGAGCTCCGAGATCGCGCGCAGCCTCCACAATATGGGAGCACTCTTTCGTCCTTTTCTGGCGACTAAATACTTAAGCGAAGGAAAAAAGACAGAATGGAAGCAAAAGTTGTTTTTTATCATCACCTATCTTTTTCATTTCACACACATTGTGCGAGAGGGGCAAAGACGGGTCCCAAGTTCCCGGAGTGGGGGACTGGAGTGTAATACACAAGTTTCGTCACTCTTATCGTTGTATCTTTAATTTCCTTTTCGCGTATCGTTAAGAGAAATTCCCGGAGAATCCATCATTTCAGATAAGAGAGCGTGGGGTGCAACGAGGGGAATAGTTGGGGTGAGGAGAGATGCGGGGAACGAATGGCGGGGCTAATCAGGGTCCCCGCCGCACTTACGACCGCGTTCGCGCCTTGCGCGCCGCACTGGACCATGCAGGCGGAGGAAGGGGATCTCCACGTCGGCATCTGGCGACCATTATGGGGTTCACTGCCAACCCTTCCGTTCCCGACGTATTACCTGAAGAGTTGCTCTAGGTCAAACTTAAGGAAAACAGATTGAATCGTTTTCAGAATTGAACAAATTATTGAACGATATCTCATAATCCCATAAATAAATACTATAAAATATTCATTTTGTATTTGTTGATAATTGAATGTTACGTGAAATATTAGAACAATTGTTGAAAATTACGAAGAGGATTAGAATTACAAATATATCAGTGCCGCCTGTCAGGTGTTAATCCGCCATCGCGTTTAGAATTAGTCCTGTCATTAGGTCCTGTCATTTAAAAACTGGATGATCCACGAAATTGCAGAGTTGGTCTTCTCTCTTGATCTTTATGTCTTTTTGGTTACTGAATCCGAATTCCAACTTTTCTGCACCGTAGGAGTGACACAACGTAGAGAAAATTCGAAAGCGAGCAAACATTTCCCCTTTTATTGACGTTTGTAATGACGTATGTACTGAACGAGAACATTCTGAATGCATTAACTTAGTTTACTGTAAAAAACATAGTTAAATCATTAATACTTATTCATTGAGGTACAATTTATTATTAATTTATTTACATTACTTCACTGATAAAAGGTGTAGACAGTATAGTAGAAGTATATTGGATAAATGTGCTTATCTACCTAACAACGAATTCAATTTTTTCACTTTTCTCCCATGTGATGAAACTTGATGTGATTCTGACTGTAATTACTGGGTAATTTAATCCAATATACTTCTACTCCACTTTCTCAATGATATAATATAAATTAATGAATAATAAATTGTACATCAATGAATAAATATTTGGTAATGATTGAACTATGTTTTACAGATAACTACGTTAATGCATACAGAATGTTCTCATTCATTACATACATTATACAAAGAACGTCAATAAAAGGGGAAAATGTTTGCATTTCTTTCGTATTTTCAATGCACTTTCGGGCAGAAAATTTGAAATTTGAATTCTACACCCCACAATACACAAAGAACAAGTGAAAATGCCAATTATGTATACACTTTTACATGCGATAAATAAGCAAAAAACACGTCAAAATTGGTCAAATTATGTATTTTCTTAAATTTTCACTATGTTGCATCACTTCCACGACACATAAAACGTGAAATTCTAATTCATCTCCCAAAAGAATGAAGAAAGAAACAGTGAGAAACCTTATTATTTACTTTATCCGCAAAAACCATCAAAATCAGCAAGCAGTTTCAATTTATTTAATCTTTTTACCATGTTGCTTACCCTCTACGTGTCATCAAAGTTGAAATTCAAATTTAACACCACCGAAAACATAAAGATACTCTGAAAACCCAATGATGTATTTTTATGATGTATTCGTCACGGCATTTCCTTCTGGGGTAATTCCGGTCAGAGTATTCAAACTTTCAGAATTCAGAAGAGGATAGTTCGGATAATTTGTAAATCTCACCCCCGAAACTCTTGTAAACCTTTATTCAAGGAATTAAATAT
>NNCF01126247.1:843169-860571 GCA_002313205.1 Laupala kohalensis | reverse complement strand
TCTTATGATTTTTAAACACTATACTCAGAATAATCTATAGTTCGATAATAACTTGTACATGTAAATTTACAAACATATTTGCGTTAAATTACAAACATATTGACATTATATATGTATTATAACTCGCTAACTTTTTATCTTATCTAGGAACTTATGCAAAAAAGAATTTGAATCCGCCTCTGCCTTAGGGCCCTTGATCGGAATTGATGGGATGGTCTCTTGCTTGCTTCCGGAGAGTAAATTAGTTTATTGTCCTCCACGTGGTCATACGCAGTTTGTACTGTTTTTTGACAATAAATTTATTTATGCGTTTTACGTGCAAGAAACTCAAAGTGTGGGACATTTTTTATATTTTTCAAATTTTTACCATGTCACGTCCAATGAGAAATCTAATTGCAATGTTTCCTGGATAATCGAGATGACTGGGCTATACAGGGTAGAGACAGTATCTTTCCTCCCCTCAGCCACGAAGTGCTCATACGGCCTGCTGACTCACATTCGTCCAAGAGGCACGTCACGCGGTCCCATAATCATTACTTAGAGCGGTCGCCATTTTTGCTGAGAGCTTTCCTCGGTGCCCCTAGCCCCCCGTCGCGCTCCCTCCGCCAGCAAGACTCTCACAAAATTACTGACTGAATTAAACCCTAATCTACTGCCCTGGAGCTTGTCCTTTCTCCGGCATAATACTTCAGTCATTACAAATCACATTTATTATTTAATGACTACACCATGTTAGATTGCGGGAAGCTTTGCCCGCCACACTTTGCAGTTTCTATATTTGCTAGATCATAGCTTGTTTCATCGTGTAATCGCGACTACGCACACGTTTATTTTGTTTTGCGCTTCATTAGATTTTCACACTTAGTGTTCGATAAATTTATATTGTAATATTTCATATGGGCCAAAAAAATATATTTTCATAATCGGTCAAATTTGAACATCTGAGAATTGGCTGTAAACTTGTATTTCACTTCCTTTTCATTAAATTAAAAATAAAACTTATTTATTCCATAACTATATTATTATTTCACATTAAATTACACTGTGTCCTTTTTATGCGAAGGTTAAATCTAGACACACAGAGAATAAGAAGTAAAAAAATATATGTACTGAAATGAATCATTGTCCTTCAGTATATGTAAAATTTTGAATGTTTAGGAGTATTGTGACTAACCGTAAAATTACTTCCTTTTGTTTACCATTTGACATTTCAAGGTGAAAACAAAAAGAAAAGTGATACTTATTTTCACAATTTAATTCCCAAAGTACACCATCAGTTTTCGAAAATTTTGGCTAAAATACTCCTAAAACCTGAAATTCCCAGTTACATTTTTAGAAAAAGTAATTCATAATTGATAATGATTCAGTCATTTAAACAATGATGATTCTCTTTGCAAGTTTTGTCAAGTGTGTAAATAACCTTATTTATACTATATGCATAAATAAAATTAATTAAATTTTATAATTTTAATAATAGTTATTTAATAAGAATTATAAATAAGACAATAATATTTTTTTTTTAATTTTTACCCAGTACTCTCTCTTTGTAATGATATTCAAGGGACCGAGCATTTATATCGTTATAAAGAGAGATTGTTACATAGAGAGAAACCAAAATTTGATATAATACGTTAAAAAAGTAATATCATAAAACACACAACGAATATTTATTATAGAAAATTTAACAATGAATTATTTATTTACATTAAATTTTAACAAAAGCTGTTTCAATATTTTCTGGAGTGTCTACTTTTTACCCCAAATTTCACCCTACTATTTTTGTACTCTGTTTACATTAATGGAAGAAGCCCAACATCCTAGTTTGCTTCCTTTTCCCGTTCCAAAGCACTCACCTGACTTTTCCCTAAAGACCCAAAGAACTGAAGCGAATTAAACTTCAACTGAAACGACTTAAACGACTGAAATACTATCGTTATAAAGAGAGAGCAATATCAGTATAGAAACAAGAATAAATAAATTATTGTAATGGCAAATCAAACAACCCTCGTTCATTTCATCGTTATATGGAGAATCGTTATAAAGAGAGATTATCGGAATTTTTATTATAGACCCCTGACTTCCAATAGTTTTTGGAGAGACTATAGTAGATTAATATATAATTGTCTCAGAACACCCACCCAGGAATTCAACTAGAAAAAAACAATTTTGCTGAAATTTGATATTATTTTCTCTATTAACTGACGAAACTCACCAAAATACGTGTAAGAGGGAGGAGTGGGAGAAGCTAAAAATTCTTAATATAAACTCTAATTTCTTATATTAGAATTTGATTCAGTAACAAAGAGGGAGTAATTTTTGTATGAAACATTTTTTTTTTTTGCAAATCGCGCTACAAACGTACAAACTAAATAAACAGCGATGGAAAAAATTGAATTATTTCAGTGCCATATGCAATAAACCTAAAAGGGTTTCAAACAAGAATTACTCCTTTTCTGATACTATCAAAATCTGTTGCAAAAAATTAGAACCTCTATTAAAGTTTTGAAAGTCCCCCCTCCCGTATCATATTTTTGAAATGTTACTAAGTTTTTGAAATATTTCAATTTGGAGGTTCTCAAACACATATAAACTAATAAATAGAGGCTAGCCACACCGCGAGATAGACAGATTAATGATATATTGAATGAAAAGGGTGAAAATTCGATGATAACATTCTCTTTTTAAAAGTGGAGAATTTTTTTCCGAAAATAAGAAGCTTGAATTAGAAACTAATAACGTAAAGGAATTATTTAAAATTTATCGAAATATTCTACTAAAAAAATTTCAAGTTTTGGTATTAGTTTTGCAATGTTAAAACCAGTATCTTCTCCTCTCCTTTCTAAAAATAAATGTTACCTATAATAAACAACATTTATCTTCAATCTGCACTCTCGAGTACCACACTGCTCAAATCTTGGGCCTCTACTTTTTTGTCATTTACCAATAGTTTGGCAGAATAACTGACATTTGCAAAATGTTTCCTTTTTTTGGATGATGAAAAAATATATAGGTATATTTCTACACACCTGAATGATTTGGAACTTCAGAATAATTCAAATAACTGCTACTTCGGAACATTGTTTTTCTCTAACGCAGAAAAATGTTCAGTAACTATTTCCTCGAGAAACGAAGTTATGAAATACAGCGGTATTATATTGATGGTAAATTTGTAAGAGAGTAAAATGTATTAAAATATTATGATTCAAACCTAACATTTAATACTTAGACGAAGTTGAAAATCATTCATTTACTAAATTGTTGATTTTTTTAATAAAAAGCACATTAGATTTTAATGCTTTATATTATCATCAGAATTTATTTAATTTATTGATAATAAACGAATTAGGAAAAGCCAAGTCCTTTGTACTTTGAATCCAAAATAGTAAAAAAACCGAATTAAATTTTGAAGATAACTATTGAAACAAAAATATGTAATTAGGATAATTTACTCATTATATTTGTACAATTGGATTTATTCATTATATTTGTATAATTGGTAACCCGCTCATCGATGTCGCAGCGAGTCTAAGCGCACTGTGGATAGGGCTCTATTCTTACCGCTAGAACGTTTGAGAAACGGGCGTCACCTGAAGAAAGCAATATAAATACTTAGATATACATACAAAGTGCGTTGGCTAGGAGGGGATTGTCAGGAGAAAGATTTCTCTGAAAGTTGCAAATGCAAGACAATGGTGCAGTGAGTATTAATTCAACGTGGGCTGGAAACATGAATTTGTTTTCCGTCGTCGGTCGGTCGTTGATGGTTGACAGTGAATGGTTCGCCATGTGAGGTTACGCGTCTCAGACTGGTGCGGTTCATTCGCTAAGATCGACGGTGACCTGAACTTGGCACGACTTTTCTAAGAGTTCCCACCACTGGTTAGCTGTGTTTGTGTTTTACGCCTCTAATTTATGCGTGCCTTATACATCTAAATAGTTGGATTGAGGTACAAGAGACTATTGTGGCCTTGACATTGTGTAGTTACCTGGCCGCATTCGTGTCTCACATCGGGTTGCATGTCACATAACAAATGGGAGAAACGTGAACTTGTATACTAGAGTTTGTCATTGCTTATGCACTACAGTGGTTTATTCTATTTTATTTATTGTTTTATCATGTTAAAAAATTTCTAACTTTGCTTAGTAATGACGTTGCAATCGTATTCGTATAGTACGAAGATTTTCATTCACATTCGTGCATATGTGTTTATCACAATTACATTGTTTGGTTACTAATTTGTTTTATTTATGTGGATGACGTATTCCCTTCTTTGGAGTAATCGCTTTACTATTGCATATCGAGAGAACATTTCATATTGTTCTGTCACCCAAGAAAACAAATATGGAAGTCCAACTGGATACTGACCGGGAAATTATGGTTACACTATATAATACGATGAACGATTGTAGTTTGAAAGATTTATCTATGTACAGTTTTTAATGTAATAAAATTACATATCATTAAAAATTCAAAGAACCCAAAAGCTCTTTTTATACAAATCAGTAAATGGGATAATTGATTATCGTCATATTTTGGAAAACATTTATGATTTGTAACATAGCTTCCTTCGCAGATAACAAATCAATTATCGTTATTTCAGAAAAACATAATATTATCTAATTGATAGTACTGCAACATCGTATTGGTTTATTAATCGAATTTTAGGAAATCATTTTTTAAAGTGGACAACACATACAGATTTGTTATGGTGGCTGGAAAATTTTACAGCTTGTTGTTATTACGAGTGTTCCTGAAATTTTACTTGAATTTATCAAACGTCGTCATTGGAATGTTGATTATTATTATTATCATTGCTTTCTCTGTGGATTTAATATTTTTCTTTGTGGACTATAGTAGTAGAATAAGATATTGAAGTAGTATTTTTTTCTTTATTATTGTTGTTTTGTATTTCCATTCAACATCAATGTACTAAAATACCCGTGATCCAAGTCGAACTGACCTACAACAGGCCTCGAAGGTGCTCGAGGTGTTCGCGAAGGGTAGAGCTCCGCAATTTCTTGGCCTCGACACTAGGAGGAGGAGATGTGACAAGCATCTCGCTCCGACCGGTTTCACCCCAGGATGGACCCAGTTCTCATTTCACAGCAGGCTCAGTGGACCTGGGAGTCAGTCTGAATGTTGAGGTGTGATGAACAATACCCACCCCGCCGGGGATCGAACCCCGGCCATCCCGTCAGCGCTCTACCCACTGAGCAACGCTGACTCCACAATATCCATGGTAATTGGGAAATATTCCCCGTTGTGGATTCAGTATAAATTATGAAAGAAAGATAAATAAAAAATATTAATTTCGAGCCAGAAGTCAAATAAAATTTTAAAATTGTATAACCTTATTTCTTAGTACCATTCGAATAACCTTGTTTCTTAGTAATACGAATTCGAATATTAAGAAAAATAACTTGATGTGACAAATATTATTTATAATGAATTATGTATTGTATTTCTCGTTCTGACCGACTAAGGATCACGATGACGAGTGTTAGTGAGGCTCAGCTCTGCGTGAGTTTACTCACTAGACACATCGTGACACATTTTGGGGGGAACAGCGTCTAGATAGAATCTAGATTGCTGTATCCGAGTATTACAACTGCGGTTGTAAGTCGCAGAGGGTGAACTTTCCACACACTACATCTGTATGAACTGAGACATAGAAATGAAAAACTACAATTTTTTCTGGCCCTACCGGGAATTGAACCCGGGATGACTTGGTGATGAGGGAGCACGCTAGTTATGGCTACCTATAATGAATTATTATAATGAAGTTATTCTTATTTTGACAAGATAGAATCGAATCGTATGACTGGAAAGAAAAGAAAACAAAAACATCATTAGTATTATTGTTTGCAAGGATGCTCAAAATTTAATTGATAAATAGTCTGGGAGAATAATATTAACCATAAACTCATTCGTTGCAAGTGTATTAATAGTTTACGTCTCACATTCGCTCAAGATGAGTTCAACAACAAAACATTTTTTTGAAATTCGCAGTTTCTTGGGAGAAACTCGAGGAGTAGATATTTTCATCGTCGTGTTTACATGCTTGTGTATCGTCTACTCTACAACTGCCTTTGGGCAGAACTGCCCGCGGCACCTGTCTCCGAACTAACCTCAGCTTCCACCCACACTATCGATTGGCCTGAAGACTGAGACGGTGGGGATGGCAAAGGCGATAAAGGGCCGTGATAGCTGGGCAGCGCGGGGGTGGCCAGGCAACCCTTTTGTGGAAGCAGCCCTTGGCTCATTTCTGAAGACCTCGCGCAACCACCGCTACAGCGATAACGAGAGAAACTGCGTGCGGCGGCCGTAAGGGTGTCTCTACTACCCGTCCCCAGCCTTCTTCCCCTCTATGATCCCCGCGCCTCCTCGGGTGTAGAAGTCGGGTGGTAAACGCCTGTGGGGCAAGAGGTTGCTTCAGACGAGAGACGAACAAAATGGAGGGTGAAGCAGCTCAGAAAATGAGATGGGGGAATATGAGGAATGTGGCGAATTTATGGAGAGTAAGTGGAGGAGGGGGTAATAGGTGGAGGTGGGGAGACAGTGATTTTGGGAGAGGTATAACACAAGCGGCGATAAGTATTGAAGCAGAGTTCCAGAAGATCGATGCAGAGGCTTGGGGCGTGTGTGGAGTAGAAAGTAAGATAGGTAGGGGCCGGGTGTGGGGTATTTTCGATGCGTGGCGCCGTCAATCAGATACATAACACAGACATGCTCGAGAGTGAAATAAATTACCGCACACACAATTCATAACAATAATTTGATTATACATTCTAGCTGATGAGCTAAGAGTAGTTTCAACAATGTCTTATTTTATATAATCGAAACTACCTCCTTTCTTCACATTCAGCACCATTAGTCCCCTCTCAAACAAAATAAAAAAATGCAATGTAATGGATTGTGACCGTGAGAAAAGATAATAAATTTTGAGACTGTTTTAATACAAACATTAAATGCAGCTTACGTTACGTCCCGTGTGTTGCACACAATACGAAGCACTCTTTCGTTAATACCAGTGCAAAGAGAATGTCTGTCCCACAACCTTTTCTGATGTTCTTTTTGTATTAATATGACGATTCAACACTGTACAACTTTTAATTTATTTTATACCTTTCAAACATTTGATTACAACAGGTATGTACTACACTTTGCCATTTTTTATTAGTCGAAGACATATGAAGTTTTTTATTATATATTGAATAGTGATGCAATATTTCTTGTAGCTCTGATGAGGTCTCAACACATAACGTAAGCTGTATGTAATACATGTATTAAAACAGTCTCAAATTATTTTTATTTTTCCTCGTGGTCACTATCCATTTAATTGTATTACAATAATAAGGAAATACGAGACAACCTCCAAATACAATTAAAAATGCACATAAATACCAATTTTATGACATCTATTTAAACTCTTTACAACGAGAGAACATTATGACAAACCTTCATGAACCTGAAGGACGTTTGTTCTTCATCTCTCTGTATACTTCCGTCGGCCGTTACGAAATCGCACGGAGTAGAAAAATGCTGGAATGTTGTCGGAGGCTTTTCACAACAAATTACAAGTCCCCTTCAACTCTATCTCCACGCTGAGAGTTCCCCTGTCAGTCGGCAACAAACAGGAGCAAACTTCCATTTCTCGAAGCGATTTCCATTATTGCGATTCGGAAGCATCGCTCTTTCCATTTGTTTAGATGGGAGCAAGAGAAGAGAGTCCCATCGATGTAGCGAGAACGGCGAGGCTGTTTAGCATAGTTCGCAGTCGACCTGTGTGGACTGTGGCTTTTCTGTCTGTGCTATTGTAAACAAACTCCTTTATTTTTCTTCCCCACCAGTTTCTAATCTCGGAAAGAAACTTGAGGTAGGACTGCTGATACAGTCGCCTTTCATGTAGGCAAGAAAATGCAAATATAATGACACTTTGTACAATGAACAGTATATTAAAGTTCCTTCATGTCACTTTTTTATATACGTCTACTAGTTTTTTTAATACTAGTCGAGTTCTCGCGATTTCACTCGCGAGAGGGTTTGAAGTTTATGCGTAAACATTCTTCAATCCCTATTGACATCTATTGAAAACGTAGTATTTATCGTCGAAGAAAAACAGCAATTGTAAAGCAAGCCACGCATGATAAACAAAACAGAGGCAGGTTCACAATAAATCGCAATATGTGCTCATTAGTACTATCAGAAAATCAAGAACATGAATAAAGACAGATCTTCGTCGAGAATCTACACAAAGCTAATTTCATGCCATTCTCATAATCGATTTTAAAATAATCTAGCTAATATTTCGGTGCTTTAGTAATTTTATACATTCTTCAATGTTTCCTGCAATAATATGTATTGTTCGGTTTGTTTCCGGGTTCTGAAGACTTAACGTTTACCCCTTTCGAAAATCAAAAAATTTATATTAATTAGCTGTAGTGTTTTCTTTTCTGTAATGTATACTATCAGGTTGAAAATAAAACATAATATATAATTTAGAAATGGTTAACAGTTATAAGCGACATTAAGTTTTTAATCCCAAGAATCATCAAGAAATAAAGAGAGAATGGTTGAAATGAACGTTTTAAATAGTACAAACATATGTGAGGTCGGATAAAATAGAAAACAGTGAAGATGAATTGAATACGATCTTGAAATTATTATGATGATTTTAAAACCTGTTCTTATCCTTCGCTGAGAAGACTGTATAAAGATACCGAGTTTTTTAATATGTTAGACGAAAATGCTCAATGTAAAAGAAATAAAATTTTATTCCGTATGTTAAACGCTCACTAGTTTTTAATACATTCCTACGCAAGTATTTCAACCCACTAATGCAGACGCACTCTTTAAGCATGCCAGAACGCATGGAGGTTTAGTCCCCATTACATCAACAGGAGTGGAATTGAACCACGCAATGTTTAGGCTTTCAATAAGAGACCAACAAGAGGGCCACGAATGAGTAAAAACCGTTTATGCCGCTTGTAAATTAAGAAACTATAAATAAAACTATAAGAAACTGTAAAAACAGTATTAATTTCAAAACAGTGAAAAATACAAATGCTCTCAATGGAAATTAAATATCAGGTTGCTAATGATAATCTAAGATTATACTAACTCATTTCTAACATATTCAGTTATCCATTATTATGTAACTGAAGTGAATATTTTTATCATTCAAATAAACTTTAGAGTTTGTCGTTTAACTCAAGAAACTTCTTTACTTCGTTCGTTGCCGGGAAATTGCACCTAAGAATTTTTTCTGTAGCTCCAAATTTCAGATTCAAGTGAAAACTACGAAGTTAACACAATTAAAAGATCACAGAACGTTCAACCGCAGATGCTGTCACTAGCAGTGTGTAACCTTATCACATCTAATGTACAATAATCGATAACGCCCCCCCCCTGATGTAGTTTCTCACAGTATTCTCCAGAGTACACAAACCTCCCATCAATTCATCAAGCAACTGTGTTCAGATATTACCCAATTACATATTAACATATATCATCTCAATACATGCTACAACCAGCACAAGTCAGATAAAAGGAATACAAAACAAATTACTTCTTTCAGAATATAATAGCATATCAAAAAGTTTAACTAAAATAATCTTGTATTTGTATTCTAGTTTCCTGTCTTTTTAAACGGGAAGTTCTTTATATCTCTTTCTCTGGTTATCTCCTTGAGTCTCCGTTAGCGAAAAAAGTCTGAAACTAATACATAAATTCAATACAGGTTTAATATTACCATTGATCAATCCACATCCCCAAATTAACTATTCTATTTTAAGAGACAAATGGATAAATTTATTACAGTACTATAACAATTTACTGCTCACTAGAAATTTCCTAAACAAAAAACCTCAATTTACATATCATTATCAACATAAACCATCAAAGAATTTTCCCAATGTACGTGAGTCTTAATATCGTAATGGAGAAGTCAAGTAGAGGGCATGTGTCACTACATTCTTGAGAGGATTTTGTCGTCAGGGGTGGCAATCTTCTTATTCAAGGAGCAAAATATGATAAATAAAAATGATATTAATTATTTAACGTAGTAAAAATAACGAATAGAAATACATTCTTTTATTTCACATGCAATGAATAACGATTTACAAGTTTTTCTTTTATTTCAATTCCTATGAATGACGTATAAGTTATTCTCTAATTGTATGGCAATAAATCAAAGTACTCTTTTATTTCGGTATTTTTATTCTTCGAAAGAATGAATAACTCAAAAATCTATACTTCATTATTTCAAGGAATAGCTGATTTCAATGCCAATAATAGTGGTACTGACGAACGAGTTTGCACAATGAGGACAGCGAAGACAACTGGAAAAGTAAGGGTTTTGAACAGAAAATTGTTACACTGTAAATGTTTGTAGAGTTATTTCTCGAAATTAATAACAGTAATAATATCAATAATATTATTATCTAGGAATCCATATATATGTTAGTGAATGAGATATGTGGGTGAGGAGTGTTTCCTACGGTGAATCTGAAGGAATGGTGAGTGCCAAATGCAAGGCTGTGACCTTCTGTCGAATGAAATTGATGATTTTGAATTGAACACCGAAATATGAAAATCGGCGAAATAGGTGTTGTTTATATCACTTCTCAGTCTTGGCCATGATCATGGTGTAGTTATTGATAAATCCATGGAGCGTGTTTGAACTTGTTACGGCTCAATGGAAACAGTTGTGGACAAGAGCAAGTCCGTCGTGAAGAAGATGCGAACATCTAAAGGAGACTCTTCATTAACCATTTGCCGTATTATGTTGCGTCGATATAATTCAGTATTTTGCAGAGTTAAGAAGGCTACTTCATACAGATTCAGTTGACTTTCGTATTTTACTCTAAATTTTATAAGAGATTGATAACTGAGGAAGCCGCTTTAATATAGTGCCTCTGCAGCGACTGTTTTGGCATATAAAGTCTTGTACCCTAATATGCTCATGAATACTAGTGCTGCGGTACTGTTGAAATATATATTAAACTACAGAACATGTACATTGGTTACATGTTTTGCAGCATATGTAATATTTAATATTATAAATTAATGAAAACAACTTAATATATTAGCCTTGTTTTGTGTGTCTATGTATAATGCAGATGTAAAATATGTAATGTATGAAAATAAACATCTTATTACTTTATAAACTGAAATAATACATTATTTCCTTAAAATTACCCTCGTTAGATTCAGAAACAAAACTTTTTCTTAAATACTGTGCCTTTCTTTGAAAAACTCTAGCAA
Organism: Laupala kohalensis; assembly: GCA_002313205.1. Lineage (NCBI taxonomy): Eukaryota > Metazoa > Arthropoda > Insecta > Orthoptera > Trigonidiidae > Laupala > Laupala kohalensis. The sequence continues at coordinate 849,305 of NNCF01126247.1, read as the reverse complement.
TGTGTTTGAAGCTGTGAATCCCTGTATTTCAAGTCTTTTCGGAAAACTTAACTCTACTTTCTGTGGCGTTGGTCTTAAAAGACGTGCACTAATTTCTCGTGTTCTCCTGAAACACAAAAATGTAACTTCATTTTCCTTGAGATCGTTACTTTAATTGTTAATCAATTTTACAGCTTCATAATTCATTTTCAATATGTTCAAGTTGCTAAAGACACTCGATTTTCTTTTGGAGATATTGCTCACAACAATAAATTTAAAACAATTTTTGATGTACCTTCGGCTTCTCAGGTACCATTACTTCAACAATAAAAATTCCATCTTCAATTTAGGGAAGTTTTCAACGAGACAAAACAAAAATACCAATTCTACACTCCCAAAATCTAATTTTTAAAATTTTCCTTTAAAATATAAAGCAAGTAAAATTTTATTTAAATGGGAAACGAAAAAAAAAGTTATCTATGAACATTTTCATGGCAGAAATTGTATTTATTTTTTTCTCAAGATAATTACATCTTACTCCGTAGTGACAAGTGGCATTCCGTGTGTCAACGCAGGCAAATGTGCTAGCAGTGCTATCCGGTGGTAACGACCAAAACCGGTCCACTTTACAAACACCGATTCATCTCCTTCCTATACCTCCATGCGTTTAACCAACATCATACGCGCACCGATACATAAACCCGTAAGTTGATGCGCGGGAAATTCCAATATAAAAGGCCATGCGTGGTGTCAATATGAGTTTTATGACATAGATAAGGTATTTTTTTTCGAAGTATCTATTCTGAGAGAAGGGGATATATTTTCCCTCCGGAGAATTTTAATTAGGCCCCGCGTGCTGAGGTGTACCAGTGTAGTGCGGCGATACTACATCGCAGTGCGAGCGTTGGAACGTCGTCTGCGGCAATTGTAGTTACAATCCACCACTCAACCAATGACAGAATAGGGAATCTATCTCCTCGACTTCATGTCGGGAATTGAGGAGGACTTGACCAGACGCTCTCCCGATGCAAAAGCTTCATAAGATAAGGTCGTTCAAAGTAACGATGGATGACTATAAAACTGAGATGAATTGATGTACGGCACTCATCAATTGGTATAATCACCGAATCAGAGAAAGTTCGGATTACTTGTAATAGCATAAAACCACTACTGGTCCTAATATGTACTTTTATTTAGGCGTAAAATTTAGATAAGTAAATTATTGATATTTGAATGTTATTTCTGTAAATGGCTCAGGTGGGTTTCATATAACTGTGTTCCGATATGCACTAGTCACCTTTTCGCTACGAATGAACAACGAACTTTTCGCATATCAAGAACAAAGTTTTCAACTTTGTAAGAAGATTAAGTCAAGGTGTTAGTACAGTTGTCTGGTCATCGTCTTTCAGAACTGAGCTAATTAATCGTGGCAGGAACGGTGTGATTCTTGTAAGTAGCTAGTTTTAGTTTCTTTTTTTTTTATATGTTGGGTAATATTTTTATTGAAACATGCGCGCCGTGGGATGACCAGGAGTAATTAAAATATCTTTCTTCACTATTTGAGATTAAAGAGTGTTTTCTGATGTACATCAAAGTAATTAAACTTGTCTGGATTAACAAAACGTTATTTAGCCTGATTTTCAAACCAGTCAACTTCCCACAGGGCACTGTATGTCTTAAACTCCTCGCGAAAGCGATTCATTCTGAATCCTAGAAACTAATCAAGGGCGTCCAAAGATTTCGATCTTAAATGTGTATGATGGTCTTATGAATTATTTCCAGGTCCAGATCAGGTCTATATTACTTTCGAGTTGGAGTGCGATCTAAGTAATAATTTACATATAATAAATTTAGAATCATTAGGAGTGATCTCCGGGGACGTACATTTGACCTAGGTACTGCTAGTTGTCAAAATTTGCGAGACATAAAAGGAGTATCACACTATCATATCTAGAATATGTGACTTTCAATCTATATCATCATGATAATAAAACGACAAACACCTCATTTTGTGACACAGTTTCACTGTTTTTAATACACTGCAATTCTAAAGAAATCCTCTCATCTTATTGTCATTTAAATGTTTGCGCAATAACAACTTTATCTATATCCGGCATACTATACCACGTTGAAAATAAGAAACCACCCGGAGTTTTCCCTACAAAGAAGCAATAGACTGCGAATAACAACGACATATTGTTGTCGATGCCCGGAAGATACTCACACTTGGAGCCTGACGTCTGAAGTTGTAATCTACCAGAGAGCTTGCGTGGGTAAAATCCCAAATGGGGATCTGGATAAACCCTCAGCGAGTAAAATGTAAGAAAAAAGGAAAACAAGTAATAAGTCTATACTTCCTTATTTCGTAACTATATTTATTTATCGTTATTTATCTACTTTATGTCTTATAGTGAGGTTCAAGCTATGCTTGAACCCACGCTCTACCGCTCAGAATCGTGGAAGCTAAGACACAACTGCAAGATTATAATCGGTCATAATGTATGATGTGCCCAATTTTTAAATTTTGTTTTACTGATTATTTAAGAAGTTACTTTAATTGAAGAAGACTTGTAGAATTGAAAAAAAAGGGTATTAATAAAAATTGGCACCCGAATTCGAGTGCTGGGCTCTTCCAGTGGTATATTAATACGTGACTAACACGTGTAAACACTGGCCACTCCGCCACGGGTCGTGAATTAATTCCCATCTTAATAGGTCGGGCGGCGTGTCAATTACGTACTAGTACATAATGTGAGTTTTATGACACACAAAATATAATTATCTAAATATTTACTGCAGGGGAAAAAGGAATGATTTTCTAGTCGTGTAGCTCTAAACACTTCGACTGGAACGCGTGCAAATACACGCGTGTACTACCCCACGAATACTACCCCGGCGACTATAAAGAGGAATTTCCAGGAATTTTGGAGAATGTTAGGATGAGTACATTAGACCGATTTGGCAGGTCTTTCCGAATAGGCAAACGAAAGAATAACGATTCTAATGTCTCCTTCTCGAGTTACAAACGTATTTAAAAAGCTGGGGTGATATGCATACTCCGTGCGACAGTTTAAAATACCTTAACATCCTAGTGACCGGGTGGAGCGGGATGATATGTCAGTACTTCTGTTCAGCTAATGAACTGGTAACTCAAGATTCGCCCACACTACTCGCGCTTTCGCTACTGCTCGCGCGTTATGATGATGATGATTTTTGACAACACAAGAACCCGAGCTTTGGACGCCCGTGGCTTTTCCTAGTGCCAGTACAGGATTCGCGATGAATTACTTAATTGGTACAAGAATGTAACTCAAAGAGCGGTTATGAGATCCACATTATTTCTGATAACATTTGCTTTCTGAGTTTGAAGTAAGTCTCCTATGTGCATTTTAGTTTATTTTTCTTATTTGGAGAATCGACGCATCGTACACAGCTTCAACTCTCCTGTACTCAACAAAACGACTTATTATTGTGCAGGTTTAACTTCTCTATCTCTATAAGTAGCGGAGTGTAACGGAGCGATTTTGGGAGCTATCCGATTTAAGAAAGTCTTTGTAATTTAGTTCTATAAAAAGTACAAATATTCACATGATCATCGCAAATTACGTTTCAGAACGTTAATTAGAATATGATCTTTAGATTATCAAAAATATACAAATATAAGAGTTGCATTTTGTTTTTTTAATTCAATTTCCCTTCAAATGGTTATCTCCTTAAATTAATCAAACACAGAAGACGAATCGAAAACTAAGTTTCCCTGTTCATATGCTTTTGCCATATCTTCGTACGTACATTCAGATCCTCTCCGTAACCATTCTCATCAAACTTGTCATCTGTTCGACATTTCTCGGTTTACTATTTCCGGTCCGTAAATTTTTCTGTTTGTACGTTTCTCAATATCTCACACGTCACAACGGAAGCTTAAAACATGGCAGGTGGACACCTGAACCACATCAACGTCAATCTGTAAATATATCGCATCGTGCTTCTCGAATAAGAGCACTTTTTTTAAAGAGTAGGACAGAAAAACTACAAGTTGTACTTGATACTTGATTTTGCGTCATTTTCTTTTATTTAAAGTAAATTTATCAAAGAATTTCTATTGCCAAAGATACCATTCCTTTTTACCTTCGAAAAACGTTAACTTCAAAACATAATTTTTCTGTTTTGTTTTAGCAGACTATTCATGGTTTTTATTCGATTTTAATGATATTTTGGGGGTCGTATTCACAAAGCATGTCAAGAAAAATAGATCACTAAATTCATAATCATCGTGGATAATTCTGATATTTGTATTATAACAATTTATTACTTTCTTTTAACAATTTTATTACACAAGGCGTCTTATTAATACATCATATTTCATAAATCCCCTTCATGCTTTACCCTTCCAAAATAACACAAACATCATAGAACCAAATTAATTAATTATTTTCAGATATGTACTGATTCTCCTATAAGTATCCATGGTGATGTGAACTCGTGTTCATTATGTGTGAATTTTTAGTTATTCAAATAGTTCTAAAATAGTTCTATATCACTCAGAAATTTAACACGTTTCATCACCCAGATTATTAATGCGAGTTCCAACACAATACCTTTATGGGTTTTACGACCTCGTCACTCGATGTTAGCAAAGATATGTACAGCAGTAGAAACCGTCCGTTCTCCGTTCATTTCACATGGCCACTGGTCGTGAGCTACTTATGACTTCATCTACCAATTACGCTCTCTCACTCACCTCCTGATTCTCACTCTCTTGCTCCTACTCTTCTTATACTCTTACTCTCCTTTTGCCGACCGCCGATCTCTATTTATCACTCTTAGCAAGCTGGTATAGACTCGCTGTCTCTCCTCGGTCACTGCAGCAAGGCTCGTCACCGGCGCTGCCTTGGTCACCAGCTCCGTCCATTGGTTCTCGCCAGGTCTACTTGAATGCACATTGTGGGTCGTGGCGGCGGTAACGGCTGTGATGGTGGTGCTGGCGGTTGTCGCTGTGATGGTGGTGCTGGCGGTTGTCGCTGTGATGCGATGTCGTCGCACTTCACCGTTACGAAGGGGGAGGGGGCTTCAAAAATTTGGGCTCATGTGACCTGGATTTCCGATGAACACTTTTCACTTTTCATGCGATTCTATATCAAAGTTTGTTAAACTTTTTACCATTTTACAATAATTTCTTATTTAAAAAGTATTTGAGTCATATATAAATTATTTGCGAAATTCAAGTTACTTTAGAAGCACTAGAAATTAATTATATTACACAGTAATATACACAAATACCCTTTTCTATTCAAGTAATTTTTAAATGCCAGAAAATCAATTTTACCTTTTGTCTCTCAAATAAAAAACAATATACACAATGTTTTATAAATCTGTCACAGATAATAACCCATGATCATCAACAATTATCAATGCAATCAAACATACGTTTCAAAGTGTTCTATTGAAAATTGGTACAGTGTTTTCTTTGGTATTTCTGAATTTGCTGTTATCACCAAGTACTCGCCAATCAAAACATAAATGCAATAATTTTGCTGTTAGCTGTAGTTTTGACTACATCCTTCTTTTTAAAGACTTTTTCACCCAAAATTATTTAGTTGTTTCAAGAGGCCAACAACATGAGTCAAAAGTCACATATTGATATTGGCACCGCTACAAGCTTACACACGTGCCTCGGCATGTAGTACGCGTATCCAACTCTCGCTTCCGTCCCATGTATCTCCCCACACCGCGTACATAAGCTGGAATAGGAACCTGCTGTGCTGTGTCTGTTGCCGGTCAGTACTCTGCAAGTAGTTTGGATCCCTGTTCCACAAGCCAAGGGCTTCGCTTCGCCAACTAAGGCCATGTCTGTCAATTTGTCGCGTCTTACGACGTGAGAGTCAAATCGGCGCCGTCAGAGCAATGGCACGCACGAGCAGCTGTCCGGCTTCAACCGGTAGGTTCCACTTTTAGATCTCGACTGTACATCTCAAGTCACGCATAATATATGCGCTTATATGCAAATTTCAAATCTGTCTACTCAACACCACTAGGACTGTGATGACTTTGACGTCTTCACTTGGTTTTAGATTTCAAGATGCATTCCATGATTAAAATTTACACACGAAAAGTCAAATGTCATTTAAAATTTAAAAAAAAAATTTATTAGTCTGCT
>NNCF01126247.1:738794-843107 GCA_002313205.1 Laupala kohalensis | reverse complement strand
ATATATATATATATATATAATACACGTAGTACTAAGAGTATATTTTTCTCATTACAAAATAACCATGATTTTTTTTCATACTCTTCTTTCCGTTGCGGCCATCTAAGGACCACGTCCCAATTTCATTGTTTCCTTTAATTATTTCCAATTTTTTAGTATTACGTCTTTTTTTACCCTGACTTGCCATTTTTTCTGAAGACCATATATTGCCGATTTTTTAATTCTTCTGCCGTAGAATCCTTTGATTAGTAAAACTGTCTTATCTTTATAGCTTTATAGCTTCTTCTTCTTCTTTTATGTTATTCCTATTTAAATCTCACTTGACTTCCTGAACTCAGCTCATTGTTGATTTCTTTTACCAAAGGTTTTGAAAATTTGTTTTGTCAATTTTCTGACATCCATTCAGTGGACGTGTTCAAAAATATTAATATTCATTTCGTTATGGACGGTTATATTTTCTATATTTCGATAGGTATCTTAATAATTTCTTAATTTCCAAACTTCTGTGTAATTTAGTGGTCCTAGGATCTTTCAAATGACTTTTCTTTCCAATACTTCTAACTTGATATGTACCGAGGTTGTGGGTCTGTTCTGTTGACTTTCTCCACTAGGTAGTAAATTTGTATTACTGCACTTGTTTGTATTACTGCGAATGTCAGTCAATTTATTTTGAAACCTTTGTTTTTAGTTATTTATGTTGTGGGTGATATTTTGTATTCTTTTAGATACTTATTCAAAATTATTACTATATTTCAGCATAAAATTAAAGAGAACTTGTGATAAACCATCACCTGGTCTTAGTCCTGTTTTTTCTTTGAAATGTCTACATACTTTAACTACGATTTTTTTCTTTCGAGATGGTATCTGTGAGAGTGAAATTTTATTTAGTTAATTACATTTTAGAAATATTGTATTTTGGCCCTTTTTTAATTATGTTTTCCTTGTTTACTTATGCTTCATTCTTTGAGAGTATTGTTATTTTGTAAACTTAGTTATTACGTATTCTGTTACTATTAGAGGCCAAATAAATACTCGATATAATGATCTCAAACTATGTGTAACTTGATCAATCCTTAAGAAATCGAACATCCCTTTTGAATCCACGAGGTCAAGAACTTCCCAAATAATGAGCGACATTACGGAGAAAGTTGTTTTCAAATTTACGAAGGTTATGCCATATGCATACAATTCTTAGAAAAGAAATTTTCTTTAAAATGTAAATAGACAAAGGACTCCAGTCCAGACTCCTGGTGAGCGGTAGTCAGGCTGAAAAAAGGATGAAAAGAAATTACAATAAACAAAATTAGGCACCGTCTTTACATTATTAATCTCTTCCCAATTGTATTGGAGTGTTCACTACTTCCTTGTAGTATAGATAAAAAATCATAAAAATACTACATTCAAGATTCATACTGCAATCCTGGGAATCCGAATTGTGTTTGTTGAATTTGTTGGCGTATTCTGTTGTGGATGCCACAAGTTTTAGCAATGTGATGTATACCTTTACATAGTAAAATTATTGTAAAGGAATCTTCCAAATTCTTTTACATCTGAAGTATTACGCCAGCTGATTTCTTTCGATAAATTCATCGTTTTACTGTTAACTAATCATTATGTTACGAAAATAAAATTAATATAGGTTTTAAGATAAATTTATTCTTTGGGGAAGATAGGCTCTGCTGGGACTCTATGTTGGATTCAGTCACTGATAGAAATAGGAATGGTGAATTTGTAGGGAACAGTGTAGTTCTCGAGGTGCAAAGAATAGACGTTTCAGGAAATGGCTTGGAAATGGAGATACATAGGAAGACCAAAATACGCCACCACAATAAATAATAGAATAGAGCAGACTACAATTTTAATGTGGACTGTAATTTAATTTAATAAGTAGGCTTTAATTTTAATGCAAGTGGCAAGTGGTTCAAGCGACACCGTATCACGAGTTTTTCAACTGTCCGGAATATTTTGGGCTGCACATCCCGGGAGTTACACTCTATAATGGCGTACTTCTTGTTTTATTGAAACACTATTCGCTTTCCTTTGGATATATAAAGTATTAGAAACATTTGAGTGTATATTAATAGACGTAAAGAAGTAAATTTGATGCATATAAAAATATTGTTTCATCAAAAGAAAAATCACAAGGTTTTTCAGTAAATAAGGAAATTATAAGACCAAGGTTAATTTGTTTCAAATATTTTATACTTAAAAACTACTTTGCATTTTTGCACTTAAAATAATTCAGACATATTCTATAGTAATTACAGTATTGTTTGGATCAATAATTGTTACTGTTACTGAGTAGAAAGAAAAATGAGGATATTTCTCAACTTTTCAAATGTTGTACTATTATTCAATGAAATAAATTCGATAGTATTCACAATTATTAGTTGAGACAATTTTATCTTTCCTATTGGATATCTAGTGGATAAGAGATTTTATCCAATGGTTATATCCAATTATAACTTAGTCAGCAACGTGTTTGACTTCATAATAATTGTGCGTTAAGCGTGTTCAAAATCTGTCAAACTGACCAAATGCAGAAACAATCAAATTCTGCAGCGTACATAATAACCTACACTCCGTATAGTGAGTTAAATGCAGTTCAATTTATAAACTGTGTTATTCATTTGAGCTCCATTGGTAATAAATGCTAAATAACCGATAACTGATAATGAAAAGTGCAGTTCATAAATTGAAACGCGGTTCTCTTTTTTGAGCTTACCTCACTTTGCGCGCAGTGTATATATGTTTAAATAAACTTGGAATGAACTGACAGACTGCTTTCGTATAAAACTTGGAAGAATTATGTTTACATCTCAATTTTCGTATTTACCTCAAAAAAGATTTCAATGAAGTTCCACTAACGTCTGTTTATGGCCAGTAGAATAAATCACATCCTATCGCATATATTTCTTAACGTGTTAACTAACTTGCGGCAAATCAACTTGAGCTAAAACAAAATCGGAATGTAGTAGAATATGTATCTGAAATACAAAAATTGACCTTCGTTTATGAGAGAAATAAACTTTTTTATGTGAAGAAGACTTCGTGAGGAACGCGGTATAAGTATTTCATTATACATCTTGCATTTCAATTTTTATCTGGTTCTAGCTGGCAATCTAGAAACTTCTGCCATACAGATAACTGCGAAGTAAAAGTTCGGAGAACATATACAGGATGTCCCTAATACTGAAATCATTTAAGTCCAGGTAACGTAGCAAAACTGCGTAGATAAGTGTATGTATTGTTTGGAAAAACTAACGAGAATTGAGAGAAGAGATGTAGAATTTTACAAATTACGTATTACGTTAACAAGAAAATTACACATACGAGAATGTCTATTCAATATAATTACTATAATAAATGAATTCAGAAAACTAGACAAATGTATTCTATCTTTCAGAGATACGAGGAAATATGGATAGTAGCGCATCTGGAATTAACCTGTCTTTGGGAGACAAAACGTATTGAGGTAAAAAACAGAGCAGAATAAATAATACTCATACTGGAAAATTGTTATGTTTGAAAATTACGAAGTGAGTTGAACAATGCATATCCACCTTGCGGGAAGGATTAATATATACTTTTCATTCGCTTTCTCTGGAAACAGACGAAACAAATGGAAAAATTGTGTATGTTACACAACAATGTCACACAAACGTGACATTCGTGAAAGTAGGAAAGTACAGAAACGAGGAATGTATGAAGAATCTGTTTCTCATAAAACATTCCAAACTGCGATAACTTACGGACAGTTGAAAACGACGACGAGCCAGGAATCGGGACCCCGGACTCCTGCTTTGATTGCAGGGGTGTTAACCACTACACCACCCGCTCATTTTCCACAATTTTTCGATGCAGGGAAAGCAGTGAGAGTACCGATGCTAGATGGGAGGGTGAAAATCATTTAATTTTTGGTCTCGGTTTATATTGGACTGGATCGTCTTCTCGTAATGGCAACCAGACAAATCCAATTCATTTACTACGCAACAAGAAGAAATAGTTTATCTTTTGAAAATAATGCAACACTGTTGTTTTCTAGTAACTAAAACGCTAACAGATAACAAAAAATAATAATAGAAAGAAACACATAAAAGTTACTCACGTTTTGGACGAAACTCTTTCGGTCTTCATCTTTGTCTTTCACCTACCAAACATATATAATGTATAATTTAAGTTTAAATATACAATTATAAAAAAGTTGAAACTAAAATATCTGCTAAACTACCAACTTGTATAAGAAGGCACTCAAGAGTTCGAAATTCAGTATTTCTAGCTAACAAGAAGGTAATTTATTAACACATTTCTGACAAGTATAGTTCCGCGTGAGATTGGAAGAATTTTTAACAATCAATAAAGAGTCATGCATTTGAATTCCTAAGCTCATGACCATTGTAAATACTTTGTTAACACTAAATATTGGTGAAGAGTCTAATGAGTTTTCAAACATAAATTTATATTCAGTATACATATAAACTTATGTTCAGTATACAAATATAAATTTATGTTCAGCACACATATTCTGTATCATATCCCCGGGGTGGATGTTTTCAAAACAGAAAAATAAATAATTCAACAATAAGGGTATACAATGAATCCGTAAGAACACTCAAGGATACTTCTTATAAGCTCAAAATCCATTTGAAGAGCTTCACCAATGTTCCGTGGTCACCTCTTTCAACGGCCCAGATTTACCGCACACTGTAAATAATCTTCGTAGTCAGCGGCTTTCGCGCGCTCCACCAACCTATCGAATGCTTTTGCCTTCTCTTCTTCTGCGCTTTACCTCCTTCTCCTCAAGGCGAGCCCTCAAAAGTGCCTGCGTGAAAGCGTTTGCCGGCGTTTGAGGACGCGGAGACTTACGCACAAGAATCGATAGAGAACAGGCCCCCTCCCCCCCAGAACTACGTAAAATCCACAGCTTATCTTCCTCCTCGGAGCAATCTTCCCCACATCAAGCGTCTTTGCACATCCCTTTCCATCGCAAATCTCGAGACATGTAAGCACCACTCTACGCCCCACAAATCTCCCTCCCTGGCGATCTTGCATCACAGAAGCTTCAGGTCCTGAATAGAAAGATGCCTCCGGAAGAGGAGAAGGGAAATCGCGTATTATGTTTACGGAATGTTCACATAAAAGCGATAAGTTTATTAGGTTACATTTTTACCGGTTGTTTTCAGCCCTCACGATCTCCAATACCAAGGGAACTATCAATAAACCCAGGTCGTTAGTGGTCCTGATTTCTGAAATACTGAAATTTGTGAACTGGTACTATGTCATGTCAAAATATTAGCGACGATGGCACTCTGAAAAAAGAAAGAGAAATGTTCCAATTTTTGGGGTCTACTTTCCACTCACACTTTGGATAATTGTGAGAAAGTCAACCCTTTCCACTACAAGTCGATTTACTGATTCCCTAGTAAAAGGTCATCGATTGATGCCATAAGAACCGCCTTACGTGCCGTGACATCACCTCAATCCTTCTCCGATTCTGAATCTCGTTGATATAACAAAATACGAATATATGTAAAGTTTGTCACCGTCAATATTAAAGTAAAGAAACACATAAAATTATAGATCTATTTTATTACTTGAATTTCTCTGCAATATAGATAATGCAAAGTTGAATATGAAAAACTATGTTAACTAAACTTTGTTTTACTATTTGGCTTCATAAGATCAGTTCTTCCTTTACTCAAATGCAATGGAAACAGCAATTGTTTGTTGGCATTTGCGGTTCTTCGTTCAATGGTGAAGATGCCTAAAAGTCGCATGAATCAAAGCCCAGCCACTTGATTTGACTGTCGCTGCTCGAAAGCTTGCTAGTTGAGGTTTGTACAAAACCCACAAAAATGGCTTTTTGCCATGCGAAAGAAATCAGTTTTTCGTGATTTTTTTTTCAGTGCCTTCTAGTTGACATCGTCGCTTATGCATTGTCATGCCATACTATTAGTCCATAAGTTTCAGTACACAAAGAATAAGAACCACTTTCTAACTGCACTTGTTGAAAGTTCCCTTGGGAGTGTTATTCAATATTCTCAAAAATACAAAGTCAGTCCGGTAACTAAGGCAAACGTTTTCTTTCCTTCGCGTCTACTGGTCGTAGCGCGTTTTGATTGCTTGGGTTAAATGGGAGGGGGTGAGACTTCCGCTATACAGCGCTGCCAACGTCAGTGTGCTCCGAGCTCTGGGAGCGTCAGGATCATTGTTTTAATGTACTGTTTACTGCTTGTGTCACGAAGCGCGACGGGGGACTCGCTCGAACAACGGTACACAATCATATTTTGTGCCAAAAATCTGGCCGATACCTACTGAATGTTTGAGGAAGCATATGGCGACGCAGCTCTTTTGTATTCTCGAGTTTCGAGGTGGTTGAAGATATTTACGGACGGCCGGGAAGAGGTAACCGATTAACCCCGCTCTAGACGTCCTTCGTGGACGAAAAGTGGCCCGTGTGCGAAATTTGTTGAACACGGATCGTCGATTGTGTCTCCTGATGATGGTGGAAACTTGAAACCTTCAGAAAACTACATTTATGTGCGGGAGAGATTGAGAAAAACCCGCACGATAAGGGAGATCGCCGCCATGTCGACGCTCCGCCAAGACAGCGCTCCCAGCCATACTGCTCAGCGTGTTCGGGTGTTCCTGGCCAAGAATAACTCCGCAACACTGCCGCAGCCCCCGTACAGTCCGGACCTTACCCTTTTAGTACTTATTTTCTAAATCACCACGCTGGTCTGCTTAATTGAAGCTTTCTAATCTTTAAATCTGTATAAAACTATTCACCTGCCAGAATGAAGAATAAAATACGTTTTTAATCTGTGGCGATTTCTCAAAAAATGAATCCATGAAATTTCAAAAGGAACATTTTCTTAAAGCAAATAAGAAAAATAAGATATGTCATTCACTGAAAGGAGATTTATTCAGATATATTGTAAAAATACGGAGTGGTTGAAATAAGAGAATTTTTATTCAAAACTAATAATAAGAAAATAAAATAAATTAAAATATAAAGATCCAGTCAATTAAGTTTATATTCGGTTAGACAATGCCATTTGCGGTTTTTTGTACATTCGGTTTATCAAATTTTTAATTTTTTCACATTTTGACACTTTTGGAGCATTATTTAGTTTAAACTTCTTTCACAGTGTTCAATATTGTAAAATATATTGGGTAGTAATAAAAGAAAAGATATAAATCAATAACATTTCTTTTGATTCTTTCCGTGCCAAATCCATTGGCTCCCTGATTTACTCAGTTGACGACGGCACCTGCACTCAAATTTTTCGTCAATCAGTCACTCGTAGTTTTGGCTACATTTTAGCACATTATATGCTATAATCACTGTGATTAATATTGTATTATTGGGGGAAAGTTCTCGTTTGTCCAGAGTACCTTCTATTTTTTTTACAGTACAAAGCCTAAGTAATTCGACGGTGAGGGAATAGGGTTTTCATCAAAAACAAAATATCATCCTTTAAATTTCTTTGAAAAGCTTGAGTGTTTCATTCCTTTTCTTTCCATTCTCACATTATCATTTACTAACAGGATATCATGAGATGGTTGAAGTGATCAAGACAAATAACAAAGGAAGCTCAGGTTGAAATATAAGAAATACGTATCAGATTTCGCTTAACATCATCTTTCACAGATATTAATCCGCGTCTCTTTATGTACTTCGTAATCCTAATTATACAGTTCTAATTTTAATTTTGAAAAGAGGATGTTCCATTGGTGACATTTCCGATATGGACGGATGAAACACGAGCTTTGAGCATGACTAATAGAAGATAACTGTACGAAATATCTTATGCGAATGAATGAGAATGTTTCAGAATTCCTGGTCTGGTATCAAAGGATGTAAGCACCTACGTCAGATTAAGCTTTTCAACCGGGTTTATATCCAGATTCTGATGGTGTTCTACTCACCGTTTTTATAACATCAGCAATGGGATACTGTCGTAAAATAGATAATAGCTTAGGAAGACGACTGGAAAATATTTTTTTAAAGAGAAATCTTCGAAAACAGAATCTTTTGAGCTGATTTATTTTCGAAGATTTTCTTAGAATTGCTACATATTTTGAAACACATTCATCTTTCTATCAAAAACAAACATATACGTAAAGAAAGTACCTCTCGGTTTACTCTTAAAGCTTTTTATGAACGCCGTGACAGAGAGTCCAGATCAACTAAGCTAGTACGTGAATAACGCCGCCAGGCAACTCATTGTCCAACCCAGCTCCTTGTTACTCGAAAACCTTCGACGTATTACTTGTCCGGGATCATAAAAACATAATTACAATATATACTGTAATATAAAAAATAGGGTAATAGGAAATAGATTCATAAGTTCCAAGCCCCAATTTGCCGCGTCAGTTGTAATATAAACATATATGGGATGCAAATAATTACTGCACTTACTTACCTAGCCCACTCGGCAAGTACTTTCTGGGATAATAAATTTCCTCCCGCTATAAAATGGCTAGGAGAAGATCGGGGTTCGGCCGATAGTAAACGTGAAATACACATTATTTCCTCGTGAAGAAAACACAGTTTTTTTTATAAAATACTGGTTTAATCATTAATACCCAAAAATACAAACTACAACATTGAATTTCACTTTTTACCCTTTAAGCACATCCCCCCAAAACGACATGCAATTAATTACTACTAAGTTATACATCACTGACTTTATCACTTAAACGGAATGAGTCCGTTTGAAAATATTTTAGAGTTTATGACTTTAACTACGTTTATTATACAAGTGTTACCACAGTTCATTATTGAAGCTCTTCTTCACTTAAAGCTTCGCAACAATGAAAGTCACAATTTTCCACTAGAGTCCTTGTCATGCTTTTGTTGTCACTTGATGAAGTTTCGATTGCACACTATAAAGTGAACAAGGTACCAATAATGGCCCTTCAAAGATGAGCAATACAGCACCAACCGTCGTGGGGAGTCGTTGACCTTCGGAAGGCGTGGATGCCCTAATTCCACGTCTCGCCCCTGTGGTCCCGTCTGAACCAAAGCCCTTCCAGATTAATTGCTGTCACCATACCAGTTCGACCCTCAAAAGACGTTGGATTTTGGTCGAAGCGATCTTAAGCGAAACTTGATGAGTACGTGAGTGTATCACCTACTCCCGTAATAATTAATTTAGCCACTCTTAATAAAATCAGACTGTTCATCACTCGCAAGATCACTGAGTTAACCGGTCTGTTCATTAATGTCAGTAAACCTCTGAGAACAAAACCAATGTTCTAGACTAAACCCTTGTGTCGTAGAATATGATCGTATGATATTAACTTGGGTGGTCATTTCAACGCGTCTGAACACCTAGAATAGCTAAAAATGGCCTCTCAGCACACGAACATAGTACTCTCTAGCCTGACTCCACGCTTCAACGTTCCACAAATAAACCAAGAAATTAACCTGGCAAACATCTCCCTAAAACATCACCTGGCAGACACAAAAATCACATTTTTTGATTTGCAACCACACCTGACTGCCAAGGACTTTATCCAGCAAGGTTTACATCTGAGACCGTCTGGGAAACATCACTTAGGTTCTCTCCTACCTTCACATCTGACCTCACATCATCCACCTGCCCCTTTACCCACTACTACACCTCCTCCTACACCAACCTTATTTCCTCCTCCTCCATTTCCCTCTGCTCCTACCTCATCACCATCTCCTCTTCCTATCTCCACACCTATTTCTTCTCCTGTCCCCGTTCTTTCACCTACTGCTTCCTCATCTTCCACGTCCTCATCTATTCCTCCATCCACATCTCCTGCCGCCCCCCATACACAGTTACAACTTGCGCTCAGGAATACGATGTGGTACTCGAAGGTGATAATCGCGTTCGGGTGCAGTGTGCGGGCTTGATCCGGAACTAGAAGCTGTACCAAATTCAAATTCCTCTCCACAATCTAACGTCGATTCCATTTCTCGTAAATCACAAACTCATTGCGAAAATAAAATAATTATATTTCACCATAATGTCCAATCCCTTTCAAACAAATTGACAGACATAGAAATTCTTGTACACGAAAACCCATTCGATTTGCTATGCCTCACAGAACATTGACTTTCAACTAACAACACCAACGATACTGCTATTTCTAATTATTATTTAGCAAGTTCTTACTGACGGCAAAATTTTAAAAGCACATATCCCCACGGAGGTACGTGTATCTACGTTTGTAATGATATTTTATCTTCTCCACTGCCAGGCTACGGGAACTTCTGCGTAGATAGTGTTTTCGAATTTTCTGCAGTTAATCTGACCGACATCGGTATTGTTGTTTTGTGTATTTATAGACCTCCTCAATCAGATCTTGACATATTTTTTCGGAACTTTGAAATTGTTTTAAAACATATCACACATAAATCTACTAAATCTATCGTTATATGTGGCGATTTCAACATCGATTTCTTGAGTACATCCGACTCTGCACATTCACCAGTTAATCGTTTCAAGAATCTTATCGACTCATTCAACCTTATTACTACGATAAACGACCCCACTCGCCTCTCTGGTTCATCTCAAACATTGCTAGATTAAATTATCGTCAACAATGGAATCTCGTATTTCTCTGAAGTGTTTATCGCAGGATACAGCGATCATCTTGTTCGAGTATTCACTATTAAAGATGAACTAAAACAACTTAAAATCCTTTACAAGTTTTCAAGAGAGTTTAATGGCACAAATATATCCATATTTATAAATTATTTGCGTGAAGAAACATGGAAAGATGTTTACAATTGCCAAAACACCGACGACAAATTAAATGTATTTATCTCAATATTCCTAAAACATTACAACTCTAACTTTTCCATAAAACGCAAGTTAATTAACACAAAGAAATATAATAATGGATCATCCAAGGGATAATAACGTCTTCAAAAAACAAACGCAATTTATATTATCTTTCAAAACTGTGTAACCAACCACCCAAATTCCACGATTATTTTCGTAAATATAAAACTATTCTTCGAAAAGTAGTCTATGCAGCTAAAGTTATGGAAAATGACTGGCGGGTACTAAAATCGAACAACCGGATAAAAGCCATGTGGAGTATTGTTAAAAATTACTCCTCAACTTCTGCAAATCGCGAAGAAAATGTTTCTCTAATAAACGATGTCAAAATATAATTCGATAATAATTTGTACATGTAATTTTTTTGTGTTAAATTACAAATATATTGACATTCTATTATTGCTCGCAGATAACATTTTATCTTATCTAGGAATTTTTGCTGAAATTTTTGAATCCGCCTCTGCCTTAGGGCCCTTGATTATTGTCCTCCATGTGGTCATACGCAGTTTGTACTGCTTTTTTTACAATAAATTTATTATTATTATTATTATTATTATTATTACTGATGAAACTCAGAATTAGACATCGTAATCACGATCAAAACT
This sequence comes from Laupala kohalensis, assembly GCA_002313205.1. Taxonomy (NCBI): domain Eukaryota; kingdom Metazoa; phylum Arthropoda; class Insecta; order Orthoptera; family Trigonidiidae; genus Laupala; species Laupala kohalensis. The sequence continues at coordinate 831,676 of NNCF01126247.1, read as the reverse complement.
CAAAGTCAAATTCCTCCTAATAATGATGAATAATACTCATAATGAATGTAATGATCCAACTCAAAGTCTGAGGGAACTGGGCAACGAAGCTCCCTCCACACGCTGACGTCATTCCTAAATTTTAGCCAATTCCTAACAATTTTTCACTCACGTGGCTTTCCTCCAATTCGTTGAAATTTCTGTGACGTAGTTGTTTATCGACCAATAACAAAGCTTGTTTCAACTAACACCACTTTGTCTTGTGATTTGGTATTTTTCCAAAATTAACGATTAATTTACGATTCCAGGGTTTGTGATGCACTTATCTGACAATGGTATATTCATTCAATTAGGAAAAATCCATTTCTCTGCCTCCTGCGAAATAACACTTAACTTTGACGTGTCTGCTAACCATCATCACACCCTTCCTCTTCGTATGAGCTCATGCTCCCTTGTACAATCGTCACCCATCCTTCCTCTTTGTCCTTTCGTAGGAGACCTCCATCGATCAACATCAACTAATTGGGTCTCCCTCTTGTGAAGGGTCTCTGAACAAATATCCATTCATTCCTTTACTAAACTTAGCTCGTTTGTATTTTTCCCATGATTTCTAACAATATCACAACTACTTGTTTGTTCCTCCTTTCCACAGCGTCTGGAAAATCATTCCTAACGATAACTGTCCACCCCCTTCCATTATTTCATCTTGAAACATGCCAGATCTTTTTCCAAAGTTACTGAAACGCATTATGAAAGGTTACAACCAGATGTTTTGTTATGAATCCTGGGCAGCGCCTGGCCGCTTGCTCAAGTGAAGGTCGTCTCCCCATCTCACTAATCTTTTGTTAACAACTCGACAGAAAGCAGACGTTTCTGAAAACCCATAGCTACTTGCCTGCGTCGTTTGAAGGGCCTTTGTTAAGTAGCGTTTTATTTTCGTGCCTGTTTTGACTCGCGAATACTAGGTTTCTTCCGTTTTATTTCAAGGCTTTTATAAGAAAATACTGAAATTAATAATGTATTACAATATATAGTGGGTTATAGTTAACTTCAATTATAACAATTATTTATTTGTCTACAAATGTGAATTTTCCCAATAGGAGCCATTTGACAATAATGATTAAGTATATCACACTATGTGACAAAAAACTGTCCGTGGCAATGGCTATAACGGAAGTACCTTAGAAAAAACATTTATAGGCATATATGAGAGGTTTAAATCTTGTTTAACTAACGAGTTTTTGGAGGACATAAAATAAAAAGACATTTGTCTTCAATGGAAAATGAGTTTTTGGGGAGACCGAGGTGAGTTCTTACACGGGGTAAGTACTTGCATTCGAATTAAAAATTAATATACGACGGAAACTCAGAATTCTTATTACATAAGTTGCGTGGCGACATCGCCACCCACATAGACACCGCCCCGGCAGCAACGCGTTCGCAATAGGACACCTTCTCCGGCTGCCGCCAAGTGCCCTCCTGGCAGGGGCCGACGAACAGAACATCTGCGGGACAGAAGGGCGGCGAAACCGGAGGGCAGCCGCCCACCGGTTAGTTCTCGCTTCGCAGCCCGTCCGCAACACGTTCCTTTGTAGCTCGCTTAGCGCAATAGCAATGAACGAGATTATTCTAATGTGGTAGAGTATTAGTTACATCCCACTCCCACATAATGGTGACCCCGATGTGATGGTGTTTCGTACGGTGATTGCTCCGCGATCGCGCCGCTGTTCTCGTTCTCGCTCCGACAGCATGCTTCCTCCACGCGTAAGTCACTCTCCGCGTTCGCTTCTGCGCGTCGAGCAACACGAGCTGCTCACTCAATCGACCGTTGAGCCATGACACGTCAATAGAGCCACTGGTGACAACACTCAACAACTCTGCAACGATGCAGCAGATCAACGTGACGGGCGAGGCCACAGCGGCCGAGTACGCGCCGACCTTTCCAAAGGATACAAACCACCAGAACCAATAGTGCAAGCGATCCAAGAATTCTCGAAACCACAAAATTCATTACAGCTCCGTCGGTTCTTGATGATGCTCAATTTTTACTGCCGCTGCATTCCACGCACAGCCTCTACAGAAGTCCCACTAAACCAGCTGCTAAACGCTGTGAAAGCAAAGATGGTCGCCATCGCGTGGACCGAAGACCGCTCATTCGACCTCTGCAAAGAGAGCATGACTCTAGGAGTCGCCGTTGCTTTCCTCGACCCGACGACTATTCTCGCGATGTTCTCGACCTGGGTCCCTCTGGGATTTTTCTCTCGAAAACTGAGCCCTACCGAGCAATGATACAGCACCTGTGACAGGGAAAAGCTTGCTACGTTGGCAGCGGTAAAGTTCTTCGGGAGGATCCCAGAAGGCCGGCCCTTCACTATCCACAGCGATCACCGACCGCTCGCTCATGCAGCGGACAAGCGCACGGAGATCGCGTCGCCACGACAACTGAGACTGATAGACTACTTTGAACAATTCGACTTTCGCTTCGTGTACACACAAGGGTCAGAAAACGTAGTGGCCGACGTCCTCTCTCGCACCTGTGCCACTGAGATGCCCANAGATGCCCACAACGCTCGGTTCGGTGACATCAGAATACTACAGGTGTACGACGAGCAGCTGCCGCCCCTCCTCGCCAACCGGCGGTCGGAGCTCGTGAAACTGAGTTTGGAAGTATACACCGTCCACTGCGCTCTCGCAGGCAACGTAGTGAAGCCATATCTCCCCGCGACTCTTCGCAGAATCGCGTTCGACGTGGGCCACGGCATCTCGCACCCCAGTGGCAGAGAGACGGTTCATCGCCCCGGAGAAAATACTTCTGGCCGGGCATTCGCATGTATGCGACCCACTGGGCTCGCCAATGTCACCCGTGCCAGATGGCGAAGATACATCGTCACAATCACGCAGAACTCTGGAGTTTCAACACCCCCGACGGCAGGTTTAATTATATCCATGTAGACTTGATTAAACTCCCGCTAATGCAAGACTTGCAACACTGCCTCACCGTCGTGGATAGATATACGTGCTGGCCACTCGCGGTTCCCTTGCCCGACATGCGCGCCCAGACCGTCACCCGCGCGCTCTACGAGGGCTGGATATGCGTCTTCGGCACTCCTCTCACTATAACATCCGACCAAGGACGGCAATTCGAGTCGAACCTCGTTGAGGAACTGTCGCTTTACGGACGGATCCGCACACATCCACACAACACCGTACCAACCGCAATCCAACGGCATGGTGGAGCGGATGCACCGAACGCTAAAAGCGGTGCTGAGATGCTACCCACAGACTCCCTGGCCACAAGCTCTACCAACGGTACTTTTCGGCATACGAACAACAAGCGCAACGTTGATACTCCCTGGGGTGTTCTTTGCTCCGCAAGACGCACCCGTCAGTCAGTCCACCTTCGTCGACGAGCTGCGCTGCCTCTTCAGCGCAATTCACCCGGCGCCAGCTTCGCGGCATGCACACCATCGGCCTTTCGTGTTCAAGGATCTGACATCCTGTACACATGTCTATCACCGGGTTGATGCAATCCGCAAGCCACTTGAGCCACCCTACACGGGACCGCACCGTTCTTGCGCCGCGTCAACGAGCGCTAATACATCATCTAAGTCAACGGCGTGGAGAAGGCGTATTCTACGGACGCTCTCAAACCCGCTCACCAGGAAACGATCGAATCCGCAGCCTGAACCGTCGCCTGCAACGCCGCCGACGCCATCGCCGCAACTCTAGTCAGCGACTGACCAGACGGTACCGCAGGCGGCACCGCCAAAGGCTCGCAAAATGGTCTCGTTCCCTTCACTCCCTGCGAAGGTCACTGCAGGGGGAGGTCTGTGGCGTTATCGCCACCCACACAGACACCGCCTCGGCTGCAACGCGTTCGCAATAGGACACTTTCTCCAGCCGCCCCGAAGTGCCCGCCAGGTCGGGGGCGACGAACAAAACATCTGCGAGATAGAAGGTCGGCGAAGCCGGAGGGCAGCCGCTCTCCGGTCAGTTCTCGCTTCGCTGCCCATCCGCGCACACGCGCCTTTGTAGCTCGCTTAACGCAATAGTAATAAACGATATTGTGATTTTATTTACATCTCACTCCCACAGGTAGTAGAAATTTCTGTAGCATCCCCAACGATTCCTGGAATGTACGCTGTCAGTGCCAGAGTGAATACTTCTAGAAATGTTGATTGTGTGATCTGAGTATTATTTCTTGTAAATTGTATTTTATAATTTTTGACAGAACTCTTGGAGTATGTGTGCCACATAAAAACCTAGTTTCATAGGTAAGTGCTAAATTTTGTAAACTATATTATTCCATTCAGTATCAAGATATGAAATTCCATAACACTGTGCAAGATGTGAGATAATTTCAATTGAGGAGGGGCTAGTTGAAAAGTTTTATCTTAATTCAAGAAATTTAATAGTTAAATAAAAAATATTTTTCTTTTTTTATTCCAAATGTATTTAAAATGATTTAAAAGCAGGTGATAGGAAAGTGATCCAAAAGCGGAAACCTATGGTGAGTACCACTTTGACGTATTCACTGGTAAAAATGCTTTAAAATCCGAAAAATCTTAAACGACAATTAATGAAGAGAAAAGGTTCACTCACTGCAAAAAGAATAACATCTGCAGGATAAAAATCTTAAGATGTCTCCTAGACAGGTGTCTTCGAACAAATAGGACGATGACTTCTTTTAGGTGTTTAAATATTGACTTCACCATCGATCATCTGTTTTCCTAGTGTGCTTTTGGATATAAGCACTGAACCCCATACAAACTCCAGGCCACCTATAAAATGGCTGTACTATTGTAACTGTACCAAAAATTAAGAAAAAAATATAAAACTGACAATGTGATAATAGTTCATCGTAATAACGTTTACAATTAAATGAAATTGCCGAAATCGTGTGATTTATAGCACTGATGATGCTCGCTAAGTTAGCGAAAAAACTTTTTGATAATAAAACATCGACAGAGAAGACAATATAATTTGTTATTCGATCATATTTTGAACATCCTCTGTCATCACCTAACCTATAATCATTCTGTAATTAAATTTTGCTTTGAAACCAAGTATCCTCAGTACAATTTGGTAGACATTACTACGTAATAAAAACGTAATCGTATTAGATGTGTTTTTACTTCAAGTACGTTGTGCAACAACAAACCTCATCTAGTGTAACAACATACTCCGTAGTAAGTTGTTACAGTGTACAATCAAGGATAAAGCTTTTAATAGTTTGTATTATCGTTATGTAATTGTTTTGTTTTTTTTCGTATTCAATAATTATCGTACATTTCATAACGTGTTTTGTTCAATACTGGCAATACTTATTTAAATATTGGAAATATTGTATACAACTAGCCCCGGTCTCACCAAAAAAATGTAACGAGGTTATTGATGACTACTAAGTGCAGAGTAGTGAAGTTATAATTCTATTTTCTAGCTTAGAAATAAATATAATATTGCTAGAAACGAAAGAAGTTTGAATCGAAGTGTCTGGGAACAGAAATCATTGAATTCCGCGAACAGAGGCAGCAAGACGATAGAATGAAATTTTTCTTTTGTATGTATGAAATATCATGGAGAAAGTGATCTCTTATAGGAGGGTATTGTACGAAGTATCAAGAAGAGATGAAAGAAAATTGTTGTACGGAAAACAACGTGAAATGGAAATTCGGATGTAAAGTTGGAAAAATATGCAGAGAATTAGGAAAATGGGATTAATAAAGATGTACCTACATCCTTCCTTTTGAGTATGGAATGACGAGAAGGTGAAACAAATAATTTTTACTACACATTTACGTTCCTTGTGGGTAACTAATACACATAAAGATAGGCACGCTTCCTTTCCAACTTCAAGCACTGAGTATCGAACCCTATTTGACCTTAGCGTGGTTTAAGGTGGAAAATTACTCGGCAGATCTTTCATTGTACGTTTTCCTATATTTCTCCAGCCACTAATTGTACCATACATCTACAAATCACACACTAGGGCTGAAGGATCATTACATGCAACTTCGTAAGAATTTGTAATCGTATGAAAGAAATCGTGCGTGTTTGTAGGAAGTCGTCAGACGTAATCAAATATATTGATGTCAAAAGAGTGGTTTGTTTGCTGCTACTCTCTTCATTTGATTTCTTACAAAAAAAACGTGCTACCAGTTCTATCGTACTAGGTCTCGAACGAAATAGTATTTTGTATTAATCACAAATCCGCGTTTGTGTTGTGGTATCCTTGTTCACTGATGCGGACAGCGAAAATTATCATTGAATTATATAATAATAATTGATACAATCTCGTTACGCTAAGAAAGTTCATTTTTACTGTCGTATAATAAAGTTATGATTTTCTGAAAATATTTTGTTATTAATTAAGAAATGTATATCCACTCAATTTAATGCGATAATTTTTCTTTTGGAGATATACATACTCGAAAGTTCGAATGTTTGTTATGTTTCAGTTCAACAGACTTCAAAATGCATTTTTTCCTGTATTTCTTCTAAGGTCGTAATAATATCGAGTGAATTCCCCATTCTCAATGATAGGTTCAAAGTATTCCTGAAGCCACTTACGCCTGTTACACCACAAAAACATTCCCACCACAAAAATCATATAGCAGGAGAATACAAAAACAGAATCTAATTCAAGTACTCGTCTTTTTTTCTATCCCACTGAAAGCACTATACGATTTTACATGACTACGCTTGCCATTCCATTCGTACGATTTCTAACGAATATCAGTCGTGCAAATTCGAGTGGGGTCTAACGAACTCGTAGGTCGGAATTCCTGATGCAATATAATCTTCGCCTCATGTCACTTATTCATTACCCCTCTCTGAATCTTACTTTAAGCAAAGCCGCCAGATTTCTGTCAGTCCTTTAGTTAATGTGAAAGAGAGAGAGAGAGAAATCATCCCCATTATTTATTATAATTTCAACGTTCTGGGACTTGAATGCCTATTTATCTTTATGACAATCCTCAATAAATTATTTTTTAAATCTGCATTAGCCCAAGTTATAAAACAGCATTTTCAGAATTCACATAAAAATAATTCTGGGAGAGTCCTCCGTCGCTCCCTTGAAATTCGCATTGAGCAATGAACAATGAGACTCGAGTCAGCTGAAAAGAATAAGGTTATCAGTGGAAAGACAAAAAGCGAGGGAGAGGCCGGAAGAAGGATGGTAGCGCAGCAGCGGCGTCGGCAGAGATGAGGGAACGTCGAGTCACGGACGAGGAACACTGGAGGAGTGACGGTATGGGCCCAGCGCACGTCGAGATGCGTTCCTCTGACGCCCCAAGTGACGGACGGCGCTTGAAACAAGCGAATGGCGCACGCTCTTCATCCTCGCGCTCCGCTTCTTCCATTCCCCACCGCAACCAACGCAAACGCTTCCTTGTTCTCCGTTCTTGCACAACCACGCGCTCCCGCGGCTGACGCACGAACTAATCAGCGAGAGGAACGAGCGATTACGTACTCCGTATTTCAGCGTCGACAACGTGCCACAAGGGGAACCGACACTTTGGCGGCATAACCTGCACTTCCCGCGCCTCATCCCTTCCACTGAATGGACACACTCCCCACGGAAAGTCAATCGCGAGCTGCCGGAAACTGAAAGCGAATAGAGAATCATTGCCACCAACACTGTGCGCGGAAAGGAAATAACACGGTGGGAGAAGCGAGACAACGTGACATCACAGACAGCGGCCGATCAAGTGTTCAACATTTGTCAATATTGAGGAGTTGAGGTTTCCTAACTTTGGAAAATGTTCTAATAACTGTTATAGATTGACTTACTAGTGCGTGCACAAAAAAGGTGAAGGATTATTGTAACTAAAAAAATCACTTTTTTACGTTATACGGGACAACATGCCGAAGAATCAGAGTATTCAAACTAATATGTTTGGCTATTATTTGACTAGATCAGACCAAGTGGCTAGTTTTTAAATATGTTTAGTTAATTCCATTAAATAGGTTTGGTACGGCTAAGAGACTAATCAACGTTGAATATGTCCTGACTCTCCACGATACCCTGGTAGTACATATTGTACTCGAGAACGATATATTGTGACCATCCATAGTGATTTGGCACATGTAATAGAAATTTCAGGATTTGAATTTTGCGCCCTCAAAGCGTATGATGTAGCAAGGAGTACGCAGACAGTCGACGTTCAATTTTTTGAAAGGAGTCGTCAGGACATTTCACCGACATGTTCCGTAGCGCAACGCAATGAAGAGTATGATTCCTCGAAACAAATAAAGCGGAATGAAACGAGCGAATCAGAAAGCAGTTTTCAAATTAATCTAGCTAACGTGCTGAAAGAGGAGTAGAGAACGAACTGAACGCCATTTTGAGAAGAAGCAGCGAATGATTAGAAAGTGACTTTCGTACTTCAGAAGAGAAGATGTTTAACAAAGTTACAAGTGATCGCTAGCATAAATCCAGAATACGTACCACATACCCGACGCTCCAATAAGAGTTAACTGAAATGTTTAATAGATTTTAGACTGCAGTATAAAAAGTATTAATGAAAAAGAAATATGGAATTTCAATTAATAATTAATTTCGCTTAATTTTTATTATAAAATCAAATAGTAATTCATTTAATTGAATTCCAGCCGTTTGGGAACGCTATTTGGGTACGCAATTGGGATACACCATTTGGATAAGGCGTTAGGGCATTTGAACGACATTGGATGCGGCGCTTGTTGATATATTATTATTCATGGATCTACGAGTTCAATCTTTGATCATCGATACGACCAACGCCATCGTCGGAGTACTTTCCACCTGATGGTATTCTACGTTCAAAAGAAGACAGTTTCCCGCAAGTAGACGTTGATTTGAGTATTACCATCGGAAGGTTTGGTTCATATGTTCATGTTTGTTCACGTCCAGACTAGGGTTCCAAGAACAATTCTGCGGTTAAAAATTTTGCTGTAGTAACGTTACGTAAGACAATCTGTCGTTGGTCAACCGCCTGGGATTACGAGAAACTGACTATCTCAATGTCACGCGTAGTAAAGAGCGCTCTTCGAGACACGGGGACAGTTAGAATTTGTAACTCCGAGAGATGTCCTTCAGTCCAGAAAATAGGTATAGGAAAGAATATAATTCTCAGTAAATAATAAAGTTCAATTGTAAAAGGAAAATGTTGACAATTGTATGTTAGAGAGAACAATTTTAAAACTATTCATGAAAAAAATGAGAAAAATTCAGAAGCATACTCACTAAAGGGAAATATAAATGATTATTCAGAAACGAGTACGAGATATTTCTTTTCCATTTTGTAATGTTTCTCCTAGGATATGGAGAATTTATATTATGCATAATTTGGATTTTTATGTAATTTAAAATTTTATGTGATTTTGCATGTAGTGTGTCTTATGTATTTTCAACGAGGGAAGTATTATTATATTACTTTATTCATAAATTGTTGTAAATAATCGAGTCCTTGCTTTTGAGTTCAATATTATCCAGACCATCTGTTTGGATGGCCTGTTAAACTTTCAATGTTTTCCTTCATCTTTTTTTGTTTCAATTTAGGCGTTGCGCTGTAAAATTTAATGTTTGATTTCGCATACTTCTGTACTGATCGATCTTTTCTTGTTCCTAATTGACCTCAATCCAACGGCAGCAGGTAGAAGAGTCACACCTCATGGTCAGACAGGAAGTAGGTTACAAGAGAATTATTTTAAACTAGAGAAATAAAGGAATCATCGGAGGTCGGAACGTTTTTGATATAATCGTCAATGTCTGTGCAAAAGATAGCAAGAAAGTAGTTATAATAAACTAATTATTGATTTACAAATTTACTAATTGGGATAGACGAATGCAAACAAGTTTAATTTACGTGACTCCGCAAAAAAACAAGTCAAGACTTGCGTTATTCTGAGCAGAAGGAAAAAGAAACTAAGTATATGAAGCTGGTGGTCAGTACTTCGAGGAGGAGATTCGTCCAACTACTGCACAATATCCAAGGAACTTACCTTTGACTACATCCAAACCAGGGGAACGAAGTGGGGGATCTGCAGCTGCTTGGAGGCCTCATACCTTTCAGATTACTTTCTTTTAACCCACGCTCTCAAAATCTCACACAATAAAATGTAAAAGTTATTCAAAGCCACAAAATGCGAGCACTGTGAGTACTACGTACACAGGAATGAAGAGATGTGAAATATACTTTTTTTAATGAACCGAAGCTTCTAACACCCGACACCTGGGTACAGTGAATGGTACGCCCACTGTATGCACGCTGAGAAGCTTGGTTACGATTTATGGAGAAAGGCGCTGTATTTGCACATTTGAATAAGTGTAAAGTAAAGTATTCATGTGGGATTTAGTGATTTTTCACGAAACGTTGTATTTTCTGTATCTCTTCAAATGGTTCATCAGAACAAATAAAATATTTTTGATCATTTTTTTCGAAAACTACTTCACTCTAAGAGGTGCGCGCCCTTTTTTGTGACTTCTCTGAAAACTATGAGATGTTATTTTGCTTTGATTTTCCGCTACATACGATGTACTAATATCGATTTATATCAATTATGTAATTATGGATCGATACTTGGATATGCTTTCGCCATGCTTCTGAGCGCGCACGTGAACTTGGTGACGACGGAAGTAGAGCAGCGGTATTTGAAAAGGGACTGTGGTGAAGGGAGGAGATTGCCCGGGAACGCCAGAGAGTGGTGTGAATCCATATGATGTAAGTGGACGTATCACACTAGTTGTGAAAGCAGTATCTAAATGAAGTTTAAGCTGTAATGAGTGAAAATGGAAGTTCAAAACACGCTGAGGTAGAACTTTCCTATAAAATGGAAATGAAAAAGAATAATTCTGTGGAAGTTGTGAGAGAAATGTGGGGAGACTAAGGAAGAGGTAGAAGAAACGCGTGAAAGTATTATTGACTTTACAAAAGAACATTTAATAACAATGCAACTTTTATAAATTGTTAAAAGGATTGGGATTAAGACTTCATTTATTATTTGTGTGTTGCTTTTGGGAATTTAAGGATCAATTTAATTCAGTGATATGTTGAGAAGTGAGTAACATTAGTAAGAGGTTGTAATATTTCTCACTGGAATTGATGAATGAAGGACCTAAAGACCTAAGTACCGTCATTAATTTAAATATATTTTGAAATGGATGTAATGTTTCATGTTTTGCAAGCCGTATGTTATAGTTGAATATTTATGAAAGTTGAATTATTTTATTTCAGCTGAATTTTTCTTCTTCTTTGAAAAACGTAAGAAAAGTTTTGTTCTGTTAATAGCATGTATCAGAAGAATATTTTTGAAAAACGTAACGTTTTTGTTCTGTAAAAAAGACAGACTAGTTTCGTAGTACAACATAGTATGTTTCTCTCTCGAGCACTAATCTGCAACACTAAAATATGCTGACTGCTGATTGTGTATTTCTCTAGTGTATTATTTTTGAAGTGACAAAATATTGAGAAAGTACGGAAAAGATGCAACAAAATTATGAGAGTAATGCACCCAAGTTATCACTATTTTTTATGTCTTCAAGAAAAACTCACAATCATCAATGAGTTTAACGACAACGAAAGCATGTATGAACGAGAGCTATATTCCAGGTAAAAGCAACCCATTAGAATATTGTACATCTTAATTATCACAATTATTATGACTTATCAATTTTACTAAGCGAAAGTTACGTGACTGCGCACGGAAAAAATAAGTTAGTTAACTCAATCAAAAGTTAGCTGTGATACCTCACGCGTTGGCTGTCTAGCGGACAGACAGTACCATTGCTTATGTTGTAGCTGCCCTAAAACTGTTTTCGTTTAAACGAGACCAATTTTCTATCGCTGCGGAAGCTAACGCTGTTTTGTCTGGGAGGAAGAAAGTTACATCAACAGCTATAGCTTGTACGTTTTACACGCAATAGCTCTTCGCTTAAAAATCACACATAGCTACAAGAACTATTGTTTGTTTCTCGTCGCTGATATCGTTCGTAGTTGCAGACACTCGGCTGCGCTACCTTCTATGCATTCGGTTCGTTGACTCATGACTGAGGCGGCGCAGCCAAAGCAATTGTTTTACGGAGTCAAATCGACCATGGCTTTCGCAACTATGAATAGTTGTTTATATGAACAAAATGATTCATTACAACGACTAAACGATGTCATCTCGACGTTGGGTAGCAAGTAATTTGAAGTATAGACGACGAATATTTACAGTGTTTTCTTGACGTCGAGCAGCCCAACACGGATGATATTTTGAATTTCTGAAGGTTAATGTTGGCGAATACCTAATTATCATTTTAAAAAACAATATTTTCAAATGTATTAATCTACTACGAGTAACGTTAAAGAATATTCAAAATAAAGAAACGTTTGGATACATAAAAACTATTTTCTTGGTATTTAAAAATATATTTTTCAAGATTTTACTATTTTAAGTATTTACTATTCATGATACCAATACTATGGTGTCAACTCTTAGACAACGTTTAACATGATACTAATGTTAAGTAGAAATAATGTTTATACTCATGAACAATGAATGCTTCTCTAACTACCATTTAACATTATGATTACATGTACGAATATATTGTGTTAGAGCCATCAAATATATGTGCTGATGAAAATGAATTGAAAAATATAATTTTAGGTGTGTTTTCAAAACAATTCCTCTTTTATATCAGTCAAAGAACAATATTTGAAACAGTATATATTTGTTCGGCTAGTTATTTTTAGGGAATATTAGAGGCGGAACGTAGGACTGAGAATGGAGGATGTTCTAATGAGAGAAAGTGGAAAATATTCAAGCGGGAAAGTTGAAGAGAAGAAAATGACTTGGCTGTCTATGTTCTGTGAGTCAGGCATTCTGTTAATCTTGTTGCCAAAAGCAATGTTAATGACAATATATTTCTCGGGTAATTTGACATCACCTTACGCCTTTTTCCAGGTTCTCTGCACGTAAACGAAATATATAAATAAAAAAGGAACATCTCAAATGAGAAGTTTATCTGATACTAATTGGTCCTGTAGACCATTTGCTTCAAATAATTTGATCAAACATTTCGATGGAATTTTTAAAGATCTAAAACGATTATCTGAAGATCAAACTCAGAAGTTGGGATGGTATTATTGCGATTGATAACGTTTATATGGCGCTATGAATAAGATCTTTATTGACTCATCTTGAAAAACGAATTGAATAATAATAATTTTCCGTTTGTCACGTGTTATTTTTTTACATTGACTTTGAGTTAGATTTAAGAACTCTATTTGCAGAGCTAGAAAAGAAATACAAAGTTAATATGAAAGGCAATACTATTTTTATTCTCAAAAAAGGAAAAAATACTAAAACCTTACCAGATAGTGAAAAAAGCCTGAAACAATTGACAAATGTGTTAAATTTAGTTCCTTGTCTTTTTCTGATCTAAAATATTGACACTGATGAAATAAAAGCTATACAGCTAAGCATTCGTTTAAAATACATCATGGCAATTTACAAAGAAATATGATAAGTGAATTAGAACAGCTTGTAGCATTATTAAATTTGCAAAACTGAGAACTATTTTTAATCCAACGGAAAACAACTCTGCAAATAATATAGAGTTTTTACTAAAACACCACCGCCCGCATGATAGGAAAGAGGAAACATTCGTATGTTATCCCAACAGTTCACGACACTATGGCTCGAAAAATATTATTACTCAAGATGTCCGTCGTAAAATCCTACTAGTTTACAATACACAGTTAATTCCATTGAGAGGTTTTAATTAAATATTCGGTATTAGTGCGATAACTGAGATCGCAAACGGGGAGGCTGAGAAGTCTTCTTCAGTTTTAAAAAGGATTAAAAATAAGTGGAGAACTTCCACCCGATAGATCTTCACTTAAGCTGCTAAATATTGAATCTGAAAATTTACGCATCATTGATTTCTATAAACTAATTTTATTGCTTTCCGAACAAAAGCCAACAAAAAATGTTAGTGAATAGAATTGGAAACTTACAATATTGTATTTTGTATACTTTTCTTATTTCATTTATTTATATACATTTACTATGAAAATCACATATTATTCATTAAACTGTTTTTCGCACCACCTTCAAATTGCATATACACAAATGTCGACCTGAAAGAGGCCCTTTCACGGTTATAACCCCGAGTTCCCCTGGATTCAAATCCGGTCCTAACGGAATCGTCAAATGATGACCTGATGGAGAGTAATGGGGCATTAAGAATATTCAGCAACTGACGAAAATTATACGGAAGCATTTATTTTTCTAGATCCTTGTAGGAACAATGCCGACAACACTTAAGCCTATATTTTACAGCAATGAATAAATCTCATTGCAAATTAACTCCAAATATTATTAAACTCGACCACATGACGCTCAAAATGGTATTGTGTTGTGATTTTTTTCTCGCGTCAGTAAATTTTTAGTACAAACATTAATAAAGAATATGTGGTCAAACCATTCATCTGTTATCATATTTAAATAGTGCCATTCATCAGCTTTCGCCACACAAAAAGCTCTTAGAAGTGATGCAAGTGTTCTTGTAAATTAGTACGAAAACAATTCTTCATACCGTATGACTCATTAGTAAGTATCTGTCAGCTTATCACATAGCAATCAAGTACTTCTCTATGTTAATCATTTTAGTTTAAAGTTATCACTAGTCAACAAGTATTAATATAATTCTAGTATCATTATTACTTCAATGTTTTACAAGGTCTTCCAAAGTGCTGCCGAGAGGGAGACCATGGATTTGATGCCTCACACCGCCTACCTGGGTTACTCTTGCAGCTGGGGTTTCCCTCGCCTTTTCCAGATCAAAGTAGCGTGGCAACATTCCGCAGCATCCCGATTCACCTCTTACCCAAATCCTCCATCCAAAATAATGTGGTTAGAAAGAGGATCGTACCTCATGGCCTGAACCATGTCACATAAGAAAATACAAAATAAAAGTAAATATTTCAGTGAAATACCAACACAATACAACGAAACAAAACCCTTTGTATACTGTCAATAGCAAAAGTCTTGGGGCAAATTCTGATAGCGTATCGGATCCCCGAAAATACCTAGCGTTAACTACATGACAAGGGGCTCTAATTACCGAAACACATGAACGTTAATTAATTATCGGTGTCTCTCAAATGTGAGGCTGTAGCAGACATATGCGCGCAGACGTAATGGTACACAAGGTGAGAAAATGTAGCAAAGCGACGAAAAAAAATTCATCAAAGCCTTCTTCTTCTAGCACCGAGCTGTTTGCTGACGTAATTACCCAAATGACATTCATTAATGTATGATGAAAAGAGAGCTTTTTGCTATTTTACAATTCAAAGAAAATCAGTTTATTACATTCAGTGGGAGAAAGATAAAACGTAATTCACAATTTTGAAAACTAGACATACATCATTATCCATATTCATTCCGTCTCTTTTATTTATATCTATCAATATTTCGTAGACTTTTATCGCGTCTAATATCACCCTTAATGAAAATAGTGTATCTCTGATTTCAAACTTCTTTTGTACATTTCTTACAAGGTTGTCCTATTTGTAGTCTAAATATATTTATTTTCATCAAAACCTCACATTCGAGCATAAGACAGCTTAAAACTTTATATTACTATTTCGTGAATTATTTAAGTCTGGTATACTGATATGGTGGATAAAATTAAATTACCTTTTAAGTCATGTACAATTGGCAATCGTGTTTTCAATTACATGACGTGACATATCTAAGTGAAGTTTCAATAATATTTTCCGTTTTGGTTTTGTATGAATTATGGAATTATTAATACGCACTTACAAGGGAAAATGTCACAGAGTGTACTCAAAATACGTCAGTAACTTTGCTAGGGAAAAGAACTATCTCTCACGTCAGACTTATGATTAATTTACTTGCCACGTTGATGAATTATCTAGAGATTAAAACATGAGATAACGCCAAATTGAACTTGACTTATTCATTATGGACGGTACAAATCTCTCGTCAAATCTAAGGATAATTACACAGAATAATGAGAAATTTTTCTCTTTATCCGTCTCGAGAAAAAGAGAAATATAAATAGGAAATATTATGTGCCCAAGAGCCACCATTTGAAGTCTCAGACATTGATGAAAACGGGAAGAAGGAAGATGGGGAAGCAAGGAAGCAAGTAAGACTTTTTGTATTCGTACTTCGTTTTAATGTGTTGGGTGCTTTTTCTCCGCACCGTGTCTATATCAAAAGCGGTGAGGACACAATATTTTTTAGTATTGAGACTCGCTATGATAAGGACTGCTCTTTCATCCATCCGCTCGATAAATCATGTTAGTATGATTAAGTATGTGCACCTCTCAGTTCTATTAATAGTTTTCAAATTTAATGTTTGGTATATTTTTATTTCTTCACGTTGCCTAGAGACAGAATGACCCAGACCTTCGAAATTTGGCCTACGCGTTCTCCAAGGAGGGACCGCGTGAACCTCGAGGCGATTTCTTTCGAAATTTCGAGGTGACATTTGATTCAAATTGTTTATTTACTTCTAACGTTCTTACACGACTGAAGAATAGCTTACGATGTGATGCAGCTACGTTTACCGGGTCGCATCTCAAGAAATTCAAGAAAATAGGCTCTCCTACTAGTTAATGGTATCATAAATTATCACATTTTCTTATCAGTCATAACTTCATTTCTGCTCAATCAAAGGTTTAAAAACACCAACTTTGTATTATATACGTAAATATAAGTAATAAAGGATTTTTACGAACCTTTCACGATTCTAACGATCACCAATTCTATCAAACCACCAACATTTTCCATAACGAACATTAACGGTGATTAGAAAGAATAGTGCTATAAAAATCACATATTACCGAAGAGCAAATCTGCGGTTTCTCTGCTAGTTTGAACATAAACTATCCTTACATTCCGCACACTCGTATAATGAGAGTATTTCCCGTGAAGAAAAAAGTAGAGGTCCCTTCAAATCATTACGGGTTGCCTCCATGAAAATGACGATCACTTCACAAGTGACCTTCTGTGAATCACGTCTGACACAGAAATTGCTTTATCCTCAAGAAGACAAAATTTTCATTTGTGTCGCTATCCCCACAAGGAGAGATTATGATGGAGAGTACTTAATTGAAATTACAAAGAGGGGAAAGGAAAGAGTCACATCTCTGAAACAAATAGTGACAAAAAAGTAAAATGTTTTAGAGTTTTCACAAGTTTGTTTCTTTCATTCTCGTCATCTCTGCTCGTACCGCCTGAAGGCAACTTAGTCTTGAAGAAATTTTGCTTTTAACGATGAGTATATCACGTTTATTTTTTTTACGCTGGCGGCAGTAATTAAATAGAAAGGTTTATTCCATGACGAAGTTTATTCCATGAATGAAATTCTTTTATTCAAAGAACGAAACATCTGAGACAATAGATATAACATTAAATGTAAACTATTATTCTTTAATACATAAAAAAGTTCTTGAAAGTATTGATTTGCACATTGGAACATGAACATGCCGCTTCACCGTCGGATTTGAAAAACAGTATTTCTCTACAGGTCAATGATTAGTTACTCCCTCCGCACAAACTTAATATCCGTTATCTCCATCATAATTTGGTTCTGCACAAGAGCTTACTAACGACAAGGAAATTCATAGGCATAGAATTTGTATCCACGATGTCATTAATGTAATTCAAGGATAGTATTGTCCTTTTCTCGCGTAGCGGATGAGTCACTAGTTCGTGGACTTCCAAGCGTTTCGCTTATTCACTAGTGAAAGTTCACTGTTCTCTCGCACACTGAACCGGCGGGCAGGGGGTTTCAGTCAGGCTGGCAGCACTTTTCTTTCTATGTGAGAGTAGAAATAATATCGGAAGCTTCTAAATGTCAACGGATTGTCGCAGTCCACGAATGTATGCGTAAACTCATTTGTCGCTATTCTTTTGATACAGTCTAGTATATCTTCAAACTGTCGGGTCCTCAGTGGCAGCGGTAAGGATTCAGGGGCCTCCCCCGAAAGATTTTTCATGAGGCCCCCCTCCCAATTTAAAAGAAATTCGTCTCGTGATATATATAATTATACCTAATTATCACGTGTACATTAAATGAACTACTAAATCACAGTCGATATAAAACAATTTGCTTTATTTCTTATTGTTACTTCTTATAATTTCACTCAAAAGTCTTTGTTCTCATAGTTTATTTAGATATCTGCCTCACTGCAATTTCTTACTGTCTTTCCTTCGTTGCCTGATTTCCTTCTTTGTCGGCAAAAGAAAACATTAAAGAGAATTCTTAGAACCCCTACATTGATATTTCCGACGCTTCTGTTGCGATACGCTGAGCCGGAATAGCGAACAACCTAATTTACGCATACTCACTAAACTTGACTTCCTGTCTAACTTACAAATATATAAGTAACAACAAATTGTATAAATGTACACCTTATTTGAATTAAATCATATGTTAAATATAAAATTGGTTGTAAAAATTAGTTTTTACTCAGTTTATATTGAAATACATTTACGACAATAAGGAATTGTTTTTCATTTTCCATCAAGTCGAGAAACTTGTGAAATTTGT
Organism: Laupala kohalensis; assembly: GCA_002313205.1. Lineage (NCBI taxonomy): Eukaryota > Metazoa > Arthropoda > Insecta > Orthoptera > Trigonidiidae > Laupala > Laupala kohalensis. The sequence goes on along the minus strand of NNCF01126247.1, from coordinate 813,141 downwards.
TAATTTTTATCTTTTATTTTATTTTAATTTTCTTACCACGGTGGCACCCTCAGAATCCCGGGACCCCTCCGCACCGCAGGTCCTGTGGGCCTGCTATCACCCCCACTGCGGGTCCTTATTGAGTCTCCCAATGTTTGTTAGGATTGGAGGCCTTGATATTAGTCGTAACGCATGATCTTCAGTCATTTGTAATGGTTCAAGTATTATCCTTATGTTAGTCCATACAGTGGAGGTGTACGCCATTAACGGTTTAAAGCTGCGCGCGCACTGGGGCGGGCGGTATCGCTGTCCCGGATTTCTCAAAAGTTGTTTTCATTGCATTGATATGAATCAACTGGACCGGAACGCACTCGCCGCCGTTTGTGAAAAGACCCCAGAGAAAAATCTTTTGGAGAATCGGGAGAGTTGTAATACTTTCCGGGAGGCTCATTAACAGTTTATAACTACGGACACTCGCATTAGGACCAGGCATTTGCCGCTTCAGTTGTTTCGTATTGTGTTGAGTGATCAGAATAGAACGGAGAGCAGGTAACAGCGGATCCTAATCCTCTAAGCCAGGAAGTGAACACCCTTCACCCAACTGGGTTCCGAAATATCTGATCCAGTGGGGACAGCCTTCCGCACTTGCAAAATGTCGGGATGTCGTCCGTGCGTGGACGGAGCAGTGAGCGCGTACATTTGTGAAAGATTAGTGTAATTTAATTTTGAATTCAGTCGGTTATTTGCTTGTCGTTAGTTGCGGTCGAATGAATCTTATTCTGTTTCTGGTTTTTATTTGTATCGTTGTCATGTGCTTGTTCCATGTTAGTTCTTCGTCTAAAATTATTCCTGAACATTTATTTAGCAATCCAAAAGTAAATAATGAATATTTAATGAAAAATCTTTAATTAAATTATTCCATCTCTAATAAGATGAGGTCTTGGCAATATTTTGTGGGTGATACTTATTCTTCCGTTGAAATAAAAGGAAGATACAGAAGCGTAATGGTAGACTTTGCCTCCCACGTACCGTCGAATAGGAGAGGTCTGGTCTCCGCTCCGTGGAATATGTCGAGGATTTCTACTGGTGTTTCCGTTATTAACTACGATTCGGTATAACCCAAATCATATTGTTAAGTGCAAGAGAAGGTCTCACGTTTTGAACCCCGCGAAATTTTTCACATTAAATACATAAAATAGCGCGTAACACCTTTATCTAAAATTGATCCCGTTAAATTGTGTGTTTATGAGACGGCGTACGTTTGTACATATGTCTCTGTGAGTGACAAAGCGCTTGAACCCCAAAGGAATGAGTTCCATTTTATTTCATACACTGCGCATACCTCACAGAATTTACAGAGAAAGGAACTTGTCTTGTGAGACGATATACGCATGTGAGGTTCAAACGCTGAGCGAAATGAAAGTTTTTTCCGGATATATTTGAGGCGAATCAATCTCTTTCGTAAAATATTTGCAATCTTTGCGAATATTGAATTGAAGACAATATTACTAAATAGCTAAATTATTTTTTGAGGAATGCACAAATTTTTTTTAAAAATGTGAACGTTGTTGACAGAACAACTCGCTACTTACGACAGATGTAAAATCACATATCCTCAATCTATGTTTCTACCAATGAAATTTTCTTATTACTGCATTTAATATCAATTAACGATGTTCCTATGTGATGATTGTAGTTGATTTCACGCAAGAAGCATTCTTTCGAAATATAATACAACGTATAATGTTGTATTGAATGTAAATGGAGACGGGACCGGGGATCGAACCTATTGATCGTAATCTGTTACCTTGCTGCGTGTTAAATAGAGGTTAAGATAATATGTGCATATAATATAATTAAAAATGGGGCGTAAAAAGAGCAAAAAGCATACTTTTTGCACTCAAAAATGTATACAAGATGTTATGCAGCTATTAATAAAGCATTCAGGTATTATATTTTAATTGTGAGAATTCCATGTCTACATCATCTACACGGTCGTCTTGCACTCCTAGTTTTTTGTAAATCTAAAGGATTCTATCATCAAATTTCTACTCATTCTTAATGATTTTGTAAGTTAAATTTTCAAGTGAAATAAATTGCAATAACACGGGGAAGAAATAATATGTAAATTACTATGCTTATTCTTATCCTCGTGATAACGATTTAGGAAGCTAATATTAACGATATGAATATTTGTGATTTTCCACATTTATTTACTATTGCCATGTAAGAAAATTATTTTACACTCCATTGCTATACTCTCCTTGATCAATCTCTGTTACTATTCTGGAAAATCGGTGTTTTACAGAAGGAAATAATCACGTGGAAACTTTTATTCGTGTATATTTACTTTATATGTAAGTTATTATTTGACATTTCAATTTTTATGTAATATGAAGTAGTATTATCAACTTACAACATTTAATTGAAACACTTTAAACATTTACTTTGTTTCCCTGAATATTTTATGATTCCTATAAATATCGCTCGTAGAAAATTTGAAGACACAATTTGTTATGCAATGATATTTTTAGTACCTTAGCCACAATTTCATTCCTATTCGTAGTTTCAATACTGTGAAATAACACAGTCTGGAGATCAGATCCGGTTTTCTATAAATATTTGAGGTCGCTGAATTCGAATCCGTGGTCCGTTTAATCCTATCGTCAGGGTTTTGCCATAACCTCAAAAAATGTTATGGGGTTATGAGTTTATGTGGTTATAAGGTTATGGGTTTAGAGTTAAAAGCTTGAGTTTTGTGTTTCAAGTTTGATACATAGACTCATATGCGTTAAAGAAAGCTAAAAAGCCTTAATTATTGGGGTTTTCTAGGTTATGGCAAAACCCTGAAGTAATAGGGTTAAACGGACCCCGGATTCAAATTCAGCTACTCCATAAACGTATAGAAAGCATGGTCTGATCCCCAGGCCCGAAAAAAATGCTTTTTGTGTGGCTGTGTAATGAACGGTCGAGGAATGATAAATTGTATTCATTTATATTCTTGTAGAGAGTTATAAAAACTTCTCAGTTTTACTTCTTGGTGAGAAATAATCTCTCAATGTCCTCTTGATATCCGTGATGTTTGAAACTATTTATCAAATTTGATCCGAAAAGAAGTGCTGATGCATATGTTTTTGTTTTAAATCAAAGAATACGTTTGACAAAAAAAGACTAGATACGTTGCGTCCTTTTGAGCTTAAATTAAAATTCGAAAACAGTTCACAATCAAAGAATTTGCAAAATTGCTTTTAAAATAAATGAGAATACTATTTTAATCTAACAAAAACGTTCTGCTTTAAATTTAATTTTCGGAATAAATCAAAATTCTTGATTAATAATTAATAAAAACAGTATTAATGACGCATCCGTCCCCAAGTGCTACCGCTTTTAGGTCGGTGCCTCGTGGACCTCTACATAAATCCACCTCTAAATCAAGAAAAACCGGAGAAAAAACCTGCTCAGGATGGGATGATCAATTTTTTCACCAAAATTAATATTTTAAGTTTAAAAATTAAACAATTGCTGGAGGAAGTAACATTATGGCATGATTGTTCTATTTTCTTTTTAGTGACTTATGTTGCTCGTTGAACGCAATATAATATAACTGCAGTCTCACAATCTAAACAGTCCTTCCTCATGCGTCTTGGTTAGTCTACAATTAATTATACATGAAACATTCGTAAATTCTTTGAAAAAGTCTATTCTGTGTATTAAAATTTTGATAATTGTTTAATTTTATAATTAAATATTCTAGTAAGTTGTTCATCACGATATTTTAAAGGGTTGAAAATATCAAATCCAAGGGACACTCCTGGGATTCGTTATACTCTATGAAATGAATTCCTCAACGTTATTCTGACCACCACTTTTAATCTCATGTGTCCAGCAATATCTAATTTATATGGCATAAATGAGTCATTTATTAACGACTGTATGAACACAAGAGTATGTGCTTGTGTAGCCACTGATGATGTCACCTCAGGTTACCTCTCCCTCTTCAGAACGGCGGCGTGGCGTATCTGATGAATCGCAAGATTAGCACTGCACTCTAGCGGGCAACGGTTGAAATATTTACAGCCGTACCCACTCTGGTTGGTATTATCTATACGTAATATTAGTAAATGTGTACTATCCAATTGAGGCTGTGAAACGAATAGTAATGTTATGGCATTTTGTGAAAAAAAGTTATAGAAGAACTGTTAAATAAAATATATAGTATTTAAATATATAAAGTCAAAACTGCTTAGTAACAAGTTTACTACCCTGTGCTACGTTATGGTAGTTATAAATTATTTTAGGGGTGGTTTTAGGGGCTTAATTGATATTCCTTCCTTGTTCGTAAACTTACAGGTTTTATCCCTTTTCTCTGAAACGTGTAACAGGTTTAGGAACATAAAAATACAATCGTTGCAATGTCTGACTCTGGGCTCACTGAAACTGAAATTATAATTGTAACATCAAGACCATTTTTATCCACCTCTACAATACCTTCTCTAATGACAACAAAAGTTAACGTACTCAGTGAATGAAGGAAAAGTTTCCTACTACCACAACAAATATTTACCTTACCAGTCAAATTTGTGCGACTAACTATGTGGCTAACAAACGAGTAATTATATTTTCCACTAATCCGTCTACTAGATTTTACTATGGAGAATGATTTACGTCACTTTTATATTCACTTCCTCAATTTAAAAAGTGGATTTTAATTATTTTATTAAATTTTTGTTTAATCATAAAAGGTTAAAATTCAAAATATTTGAAGAGTAAATATTGAATTACAGTTCAAATAAGCACTGAATTTATTTTAATACTTCCAATAGCCAAAAATATAAGTTGAAGTTGTATCTTGTATCTTGTCAAAGTTGAAAATAATTTAAATGAACAATCAGAAATCATTCAAACAACCTCATATGTGAAAATTTCTTTTCAGAAACACAGATTGGTGCATAATTGTGACGTTTATAATTCAATTCCAAAAGTTCCCATGAGACCACAGGCGATTTAAGGCGGACGAAAATAATTAATTAGCATTACTTACTATCCCATCATATGAAACAAGAGAGATTATGTAATTTAGCGGAAAACCATCTAATAACTCTCCAATCAAATTTACTAAATATGAAACCCATGTTGAAATCTCTGCGATGCAACATTTAAGTTGGATATTGTATCCATTTACTATCATACCATTCCATTTAAACGTATTATCATAAACCTATGTCGCGTTATTTATAGTACACCATTAGTTTGTACCACATCTCTACCAACAACTGGATAGGACAAAGCTGTTCTCAATAGGACGAAGTTGCGTCACACCGCGTGCTCAGGGAAGTAAGCGCGAAGACGGTTTCTGTTACCAGACAGCAGAAAGGATTTCACAAATCCTTTCCTGGTGTCTGTGACCACGCAAAGAAACTTTACAAGTGTTTAGTAGCACCAAAGAGAACTTCTGAAGGCGAAACAATATATTTCAGTTTGATTTATCCCAAAATAATTTTGTAGAAGTGCATAATCAAACCAGGGCATAAAATAATAAAAGAGAAAAATAGAAATCAAAATGTATGGTGTTTCGAACATGGTAAACTTAGTGCCCTACCTCCACGCTTATCACAAAGGAAGTCAGGAGTTGACTCGCTTTGCACTTTCCCGTGTGACCTTTTCCGTCCCGCCATGATAGTTTGCTAGCCAATCCCGGAGGAAACCTGTCTAAACAAGCCGCGCGCTCAGCGATCTCTACCTTAGAAAAGAGGGAACCGCCAGAGGAGGAAATTATGCGGAATTTCTCATATTTCCGGAACATACTTTGCACAGTTTCAGGATGAAGAGGTAAAAAAATTTTAGTAATATTATTTATTAGTACATTATTAGTATAAAAATTTTACATAAAACATCAATGTTGTTCCTTGTAAGCAAGTTCATCATTTCGATTCAATTTTAATATTTTAAAACCCTGCACAAAAACACGAAGTAAAGACTATCATCTTCAGTTAAAGTCTTTCTAGTGTCAGGTATAATAGTACCTAACTAGACTATGGGTTCTGCACTGTCATTGACAACTTAAAAATGAGTCCCAACCCATAGATCTAAATGGACGTCGGCATTTGCTCTTTAGATGGATCTATGTAATCGTGTCAGAATTGCTTCTGGGGTTGAGGACTTCTGACAGCATTGCTGCTTCGGGTACACCGCGTTGAGGCTCCTCTACGCCCTGGTGGAATGACATGTGAATGAGGTGAAAACCTGATGAGTGAATGTTGTGGTGGAATAAATGGCAGGGAAAACGGGAGTGTCCCGTGAAAACCTGCCGCAAACCCGTTTCGTCCACCACCGTTCGATTAGACAGGGTCACCAGAGGTAGAAGACAAGTATGCTAGGTATTACGCCACAGGCCGCCCTTGCTCCTTAGAGATAGGATCCTGTAGGGTTTAATAAACCTTTTAGTAGTTATTGCAGTGGCTCGCATCATCCATGGTCTCCAAGACAAGTCCGCTGGTAGTTGGAGCGATGACCCACGAAATATAGTCAAACAGGTGGATAGAATATGCTCTAAAACAGCACTGTCCAAATTATTAGCCCCTAGGCCATTTTCTATACACTTTCGATCTGGTCGGCACGGCATGGGGATTGGCAAAATGTCGCCTGACGAATAAAACTAATAGGACGTATTAATTAATTTGTAACATGATAATCTGATTCTCATCCATAAATTTGAAATAATTCTAACTGGAAAAATTAAATCGTATATTTCTTTATTTTTAAACAGTATGTTTAATATTTAGTCTAATAAAAAAATATTTTTATGTAGTTAAGCATGACGGGGTAATTCTAAACACAATTTTTTTTCTCTCGCTAGACGTGCCACAATAAATATTAATTCTGACAGCATAGATTTATAACACACAGTTGCGTCCCCCAACGTTTTGATGAAAAATTTGATGTAAAACGTACTATAACTTGCGGGTCATAAAAAAAGTTCCGCGGGCCACCAGTTAGATAGCGCTGGTCTGAAACATCGCACTGCTGATAAACCGTAGAAGAAAAGACAAAAAACGCCAGGTTGTAAAATTCATGATAATATCTTTATCCAAATAAAAGAACGTTTGAAATCAATAAACGTTACGCTTTTGCGATTTTAGAAGTATACAAATGAAATTCAAAATATAGAAAACTATGGATAATCTTCTAACAAAGTAAGTCTGAAGACTGAAATGGATGTGGTGTATCAGATCGTATAATTTTCAGTAAAAACTATTTCTTATTTAATCAAATTCATCAACATCAATAAACTATTTTTTGGTGAAACACCGAGTTGATTGTGAACGTACCCGCTAAAACTTCAGCAGAACGTTAGTTTTCAATGGTATGTCCCATAAATTGTTTCCACAAATAAACTGAAAACAGAAAATATTTTTTATTATTAAATGAAAATCTTGAAAAGCGTGAAATATGCAACTGTTAAACCCTTCGAATACATGGCATAGATGTACTATCCATTAAGTTTTTTTTACTATGCTTCATTTCTTCGTGTCAGAGATCAACTTCACTCCACATGTTAAACGGAGCGCTAAGGCAATCACTCAGGTAGCACCAAACAGATGGAACCGCGCGTCTGGCAAAGCAGAATGTTCGCAGCAAACTGTCATAGCCGTGCACACAGGCTCATCAACGGAAGCCCTCGTCCCCTCTCACCAGATCTGAGGTACTTAGCAAGTCCGGGGTGAAGCAAGTGGAGAATACTATTTGAAAGGTTGTTGTAAAATATGGTAGCCAAAAAATATTGAAAAAATCAAGTTTTGTATATAACAAGCAGTCACGTGCAGTGATATTAATGAATTATAGAAACAATAAAATATGCCGTTTATAGAGTGCAAGTGCACTGAATAATAAACGTATATTCCACTATCTTCCATGTAACACCATCTACAAAATGGCTGGTCCTCGAGTAAGGTGGGAGCTTCTCTCTTCTATTTACAGTACTTTCTTCGGTATATGTGAAGATGAAGTTAAATACTGTGGAAAAGGATATCTGGTATCTCACTCAACATCTAGTGAAAATCTGAATGGTCCAGATGGAATCTTATCGAAAAAGTTGAGTAAGAAAAGATGTGAAGGTTACCATACCAAATAATACTTATATTGATGACAATTAATGTTCCTGAATAGGTGTCATGATCACGGCGTTTAAAATATAGAACCATTGCAGAATGTAATTAGTACACAACAACAAGAAAGCAAAGATATTCTATATTATGGGAGTGCGTCTCTTGAATAAAGCAGATAAAAGTAGGGTACACATGCAATGTGAAGACTTGTTGATACATTATTGGTTTTATGAAGTTGATTTCTCTCCACTTAGCGTCTTATTTTTGAAAAATGTTTTGCTGGGGAGGAATAAGTACAAGGAAATGAAGAAATGAGTAAAAGCAAAGAAATTAAATGAACAAAGAAATGAATAAAGAGCAAGAAAGTAATAAACTTCAATATGACATGTTCACTCTCTTCGCGCAATATATGTTATTCCTCAAATACTGCAGTGCCTTAGTTCACTTTCATTTTGTTCACATATCTTTTGTGTCTGAAAAATTTCAAATTTTGCTTGTTTCATTTAACAAAGGATTCTTATAAAATATATTCATTTTTCTTTGACTCTTGAAAATAAATTAAAAAATATTCATTGTCACTATCTCAAAAGTTTAATATATTTTACAGTCGAACCCTTCATTTGTGAAACCAGTGAATAAAGAGGTTAAGTCCACACGACTTCTTTGAGAAAAATTGCGAAGTTGAGTTATGCGGAACGGAGCTTACTTAAGTGTTCACAAAGTAGCGTAAATAACGTTGTCATACCTAGACTTTTTAAAGCTGGAAGGAGAATGAAATGGAAGGATGAATTAATTCAGCTTTTTCTGATTCTCTTCGTCTGCTCAGTGTCTTCAGAGACAAATTTGTATTTAAAAAAATGATGCAAGGTATGTATTTTTAAATGAACAATTAAAAACTCTCAATATGCCACTATTCTTTTTCATCAAAGAATACACATAAAAGTATATAGTTGTGAAGGGACTTATTAAATATTAGACATCCTCATGAAAAATTATCAATTTAACACATATACGATGTAACCCTTCAAGATGAAAATTCCTTAACAGAATGGAGGTCAAGATACAACTTCTGACTTCTATCTTCTAGTCTGCCTCCTATTTATATATTTATATCTCTAGTATTACATTTACTATTTTTAAATTTTAGTTCCGTTCATAATTTTCTTTTATTCGTCGCGTGAAAAAAGCGTACATTAATGGACTTAAGAGATCACCAATGCTTACGAATATAAGATACATAAATGGGGGAAGATGGAATAATAAAGCGGGTAATAAGATATTTTTTTGAAATTTTATTTAGCCTCCTTAAAATCTAGAAAAATTCAGAGAGGAGTGATAGAAATGTCTATACCTTACATAAAAATTGTATAGCACCAAAGAATTAAATAAGCTAAAAATTAATTTTACCAAACGAACTCTACCAAATACTTAACCTACTTTTACCAATGTACTTTTAATACCTACTCATTTTACAAATGTACTTCCACCGGAGCTTCACTGAAGCTTTTCGTACTTTCAAGGGTCCTTGAAATGCCTCTTTATGCTTGTAGTTTAATTATGAAATTTGTCCTGGTAAAGGTCGTGTTAGTTAACATCGATTTTCTTAAAGATCATTGGGCAATAAAATACATAAATATTTTAACCTTAAACAAGTCCATGTGTTGTGATTGTTTTTCCATAATTGTTTTACATGTCGTTATCGTTTTTTGTTGTCAAAATAAGCTTACAAATCCTTGTTTACAAGCCTAAGTAGGATATTTCTTCACGATACATCAAGTAAGGCTAAGGTAAATGATCACTAGTTTATCTCTTTTATTGGATTTTAGGCTTACTTTCTTTGCTATGATAAGACCTTAAAAATAATTTTATATTATCTTTTCTAAAACAGCTCAAATATATTTTGTATGTTTTTGTTTTATCTTTTTTATAACTATAGCATTATTTGTTTGTTTTATGAACTTTTTCTAATCTTTTGATCATTGATATAAAGGGTTGTATAAACCTTACGATGTGTGACATGTTTACCCAAGTGAGTCATAACTCATATTTGTGAGGGCTAAAGAGTGACAAAATTGGGATGACACTATATACTAAGAAGATGAACCTTACTATCCCATCCGATTTTTGAAATTTTGGATCAGCAATCAAATTGCAAAACGTGATCTCATTAATCAAGATGCATGCCTTTCCCAGCAGAGCTATTACAGTTAGAGATGCTATTCACACCTTTTATGATGAGGGAATTCAAATATACAGCTTAATTCATTACTGTGATAACTTTCAACCAGGAGAAAATGGCGACGAACCGGGAATCGAACCCGGAACACCTGCTTTGATCGCAAAAAAGTTGACCACTACACCACCCTTTCGCCATCCACAACTGTTCACCATTTCCACCCAGACTTATCCCCTGGAAGACCTCATACACATCCCCACGCAGTAGGTAAGTTAACCCAGGTGGCACACTATTCTGTGTGCACCTACGTACCGGTTTCACATGTACCTACGCGTTTCGGTTGATTCTGCATATATTCCTTCCGTGAACCTACACGTGGAGAAGGCATATGATAACTTTCGAACAGGAGACCGGGATTCGATTCCCGGTTCGTCATTTTCACATGGCCGAAATTGTCACATATGTGTAGGTAAACGGAAAGTTCATTACAGTTTAACAATTCTCATAAAATTACATAGCAGCAAAATTCAAAAACCAACATTTTTTTCTGTATGGTAATGGAAAATTTTCTTCAATGCACACACATTAAATTGACCATCGCAACAATATAAGGAGAGTTTGAATCTGAGCGAGAAATCAGAATATATTAATCAATTGTCATTAAAATCGGAAAATATCGTTCATACAAAATATCTTATTCGACACACAAAATAAATAAGTTATGATGTTATGTATCTTTCATTTTTTTGAAGTCCTATTGTGAAGTCTGAAATATTGATGTATTAGCCAGAATGAAAATAGCTTTTTTAATTAACGAAAGTGTTATGGGTTCACATGGAAATAACCTCACTGACAATATGAGGGGAATATTATCATATCAATTGCACCCAAGAGAAAACAATAACGTAATCTAAGAATGAAAATGGGCCTTTTATTATTTTAATAATTTCATGATCATAATTTTTTCTTCCCTTAAACTAATTATTTAAGATCACCGACTGACTCGTATTATTCCTGTAAGAATATTTTCCACGTGACTGTGCGAACTTACACCCTTATAAATTCGGATACATTTTCCAAGAGATATCATTGGAAATATAAGTGTAATTTGAAAACCGTTGGAATTAAAGACATTTAATTTTTTTTTGTAATATGGAATTTTTTGTATTTTTTAAATTTACTCTTTGAAAATGTTTTTCTTCTTCTCAGGAAAACATGATTTTATCACTGCTAAAGAAATTTCTGTCCGTTACCTTTAAATCCGAATGAATAGATTTAATAGAACTTTATACCCATTGGGGATGTTTAATTTTTATTATTTCTAATTAACTTGATTATAGTTCATAGGATAATCATACCAGTATATATAATTCATGAGATTGTTTTCAGATAAAAAAGAATAATAATTTACATAAATCACATCACATTATTAATGCTGTGCACTTCCAATATATTCATTGCTTATAATCCATAAATCCCTATTTCAGGGAACAGTTTTCGGATGGAGTTATGGATACTGTGAACGTATGACGTTGAATGCAATCAGTATTACGACTCATTAACTGATTGGTACAGATGTACAAGTTGTGATACAATCTTACCCCAAGCACATCGTAATTTTTGAAATCCATATCTCAACAAATAGACATTAGATAACATTTCTTTGCGGATCATTAATTTTCTTAAGTGCACTGAATAAGTAAATAGCGCTTGCATTTACAGCGTACCACATTAGTCACATCGTGCATGCGGGATGGTGGCAGTAGTTTGCGTTGGAAGCCGCAAGTCATCCACTCCCACTGCCGGTTTCGCTTCAGCAACCCCTCCCTACGCCCCTGTGACACCACTGACGCCAGCCCACTCGTTGTCCCAGCATCCGCGCTTCACCTCAGCCCTTGTCACGCCGCCGTCAGTCAGGTGCGCTAAGTGGATGCCCCTGTACATCCAATCGACATTCGACGGTCGCTAGAGCCGCCATCGTCTGACTGTTGCATGGAACAGAGGCGGGGTCTGGGGAGTACGTTTGGTGCCGGAATACTGGTCGGGATTGGGACGGTGGAAAAAGGAGCACGGATACGAGAGGTATTTGACTCTGGCGTTACGAAATTATATAGAAAGTAAGGGGTGTCATGGGAAGATTAAGTTACCAGAACTTAATCTGTAGAGTGGTCGTCATAAATCAAAAGTAAATCATTCAAGTCCAATTATGTATGCCTCCACACCTAGATACTAACTTAATTATAATGAGTCATCCACGAATGAAAGGAGATAAAAACAACGTTGCTGATCTCGGAAACGTCACGCGTAAACCACATAACATTATAAGTTTTGTTGTGAATTATAAAACTGACTTCTTGCGAGACATATAGAGTTCGTGATTTCCCAATTTTAGAGCAACTCTTAGTAGCTTCTGAGGTTCAGTTTATTTAGAACAATATAAGTAGAATGTCTGTAAAAGTGCAATGATATTTCGGTTTACTCAGAGGGATATATTGTCACATCACATTGAAAAAGGTAAAAACAAAACCAATGGAGAAAGGAAAATTTAAAAATTCCAAATTTAATATGCTGTACAATGATCAATAAGCAAGACAACAGTAGCAAGTGCTATTGGTCGCCACTTGTGTGAACAGAGGCAAGCATATGTGGAAGTGCTCCTGATATGCGGGGAGCAGCAGCAATAGCGACGACCGAAGCAGTTGATTAGCTGTTCTGTGCAGATGGGTGATTCGGTAGCAAAGAGAGAGGGCCATTAGAGACTGGGGTGGCTGCGATGGATAGCTAAATGCATCGAGAAGCCGCCTGCGCGTGGGATCGAGTAAGATACTGTTGACGTGAGTGGTGGTAGGTGATTAAGCGAATGGATCGCTGCGTTTGGTAAGTGGATTGGTGGACGCGTTTAGCAACGCCGTGAGTCGGGATGGAACTGCACGCAGGAGAATCAATCGGCGGTGCACAGATACTTTACACAAAAGCTACAACTGACTATATTCGATAGCAAGGGAGAAAATTATACACCTAAGTGAATTGATTACTCTACCTGAGTTAATATTGTTATTCAATGACTACTCGGACAATAAAATAAATTGGTTCTTCCCTAAAGTACCCTGCACTTCCTCATACTTTTTTTTATTGAGGATGGTGAATTGTTTTAGTGAAGTGCATGAAAATTAAATGAAGCCACGGAAATTGTTCTGAGTTGAAGTAAATCTGATTAGAAAATACACAGTTCGAGGGAAGTTCATCACAAACCTGGTTACAATAAACGAACCTAACGAACTTCATTTCTGTCTCCTCTATTGATGAATGTTTCATTATTGAAAAAAAATTGTAATAATAACCCTGTTTGAAATACATTAGTTCACCGGAAAATAAACGAAAAAGTGTAAAAACTATGAAATTGATTATTCCAATGGCAAAAAATGTGCATATTGTGTATTAGATTATTAAAAATATTAGCTAATAATATTAAAATATACTCATTCTAAATTATTACTGATTAAATAATGTGACAAACAGGATTTTGAAACACGAAAATGAAAACTCTTTACATCAGTTTTACTTCCCGCAAAAAGCATGACATGTTTATATATTGTTTGTGGCTCCAATTGTTTTGTTAAAAATCTTTCATTTGTAGGAAGTGATTTGATGTGGCTGCGCTTTACATTAATGACAATGGTACTCGTAAAATAGGAAACCACATTTTGCAAGTAACCACAAAACTATTTATCACCTCGAATAAATCAAGCATTAATACTTCTTAATATAATGTAACTAGAAAATAAAATGAACCATCCGTTTTCCGTATAAAGGAAAAATACTTGTAAATGCCCCATCCTATACCAATAAACCATATAACGCTGCAGTAAAACGTAAGCAAAAAGAAACACCTGTAAAGTCTGCTCCTCATAATGTTATCACGATGTTATTTTACCCTTCGTTGTTATAAATACATTCTCTAATTCACATCAAAATTTTAAAATACTTGTATTACGTTTTTCACATGTTTCTACACTTCCTCTCAAACGAGCAGAAATACCTGCTAATAACTGCGACATGCTTTGTCCCCTTGGAATAAGCGCGCAAAGCAGTAGCTGTGAAACGCGCGATGAGTGGCCCCAGCATCGTTAAACGCAGGCAGAACTCCCCATGCACTGTATTAAAGAAAAACGAACCCCAATCGATACCGACGGCTACACACCGACAAAGAACTCGTAAAACACACGATGCGTAATTTTCGAAACGCTCTAGATGAGAGCCGTATATTTTAGTATCATCCCTTCAGCCCGTTTTACACGGTCATATTACTGTCATACGTCTTTTATCAAATATATATTTATTTATTTGATATGTGATCAAAAATATGACATACGTCAACGAGAACGTACGTCATAGGTATATGACCATAGCTCAATTATTACCGACTATTATCATAGGTTCTGCAGTTTATTTGACCGACATAGGCATTGAAGTTTTGTGTATTTATAGACCTCCTCAATCAGATCTTAAAATATTTTTTTCTGAATTTCGAAATTGTTTTAAAAAGTCCAACGTGGAAATATATGAAATCTATTTTTATCTGCGGCGATTTTAATATCGATTTCCTCAGTGAATCGGATTCCGCGCACAATCTCAAGAATCGGTTCAATAATCTAAACAGCCCTTCAATATTCATACTACAATAATCGACCCCACTCGCATCTCTGGCTCATCTCAAACATTGCTAGACCAGAGTCAACAGTAGACTCTCATGTGCTTCTCAAGTATTTAACGCCGGATACAGCGACCATTCTCTCCAAATAGTAATTTATAGTAAAATCTTCCTCCAGCGTTATATTTAGTCCACTCATTCATGTTTTCAATAACTCCTTGTCAGAAGGTTTTTCTCCGGGTAGTAGCGGATTTTCCATAGGTGGAACGTCATTTAAAACTTTTGTAATTACTAATTTTTGAATTAACACTGCACATTATATTTACAATATATTTTGTAATAATAAATGGATAACTACGTATTTCATTAAATATTTTTAAAATATAAGTATTAAATCCACCACGTCCCTTGGGCCCTTGATCGGAATTGATGAGATGGTCCCTTGCTTGTTTCCGGAGAGTAACTTAGTTTATTATCTCCCACGTGGTCATACGCAGTTTGCATGTTTTTTTTTGACAAAGTTTATTCACTTAACTTGGACATGTTTTATCTAAGTTCTTTGATAATAGGCATATGAAATAAATATGATAGTGACAAATATAAATATCAGACTTATATACTTACCAGATAAATATATTTGCGTTTTCAACGTTGTAACTGTTCCCAACGGTTTTGTAGAAATCAGCTGCAAGAATTCACCGAGTCCCGTCATGTCGCACCCTGTGGGAAACGGTGGTTGTTGTGTAAAGTAGTTTGGCAAGTTTCATCTTTTAATTATGCAAGCCGTATTTTAAAAAAAATTATTTCATGTCGTATGGTGAGTTCAGGCCATTTGACCTGCGCTTCCACCCAACCATGACTTGGGTGAAGAAATTGGGGAGGAGAGATGTTGAGTTGCCAGGGAACGTATGGTATCGAGCTGTTGGTATCATTTACGGATATTTTCTTATCAGTGTCATCCAATTTCACGAGCCACCTTTCATTTCCATTATTCTAGTTGTACTAAAACGAAGTGACAAACTAAAAGCTACTCAACAAATACGTCTCATCTTTCATCTTTCAGCAGAGACCTTAAGAAATATGAGAGTGTTTTGAGATTTGTTGTAAAAATGAAAAATAGAATCAACGAACATTTTACTATCAAAATCAAAATTACAAAGAAACACTTCTTTTAGCTCTCAAAGTCAACCTCGTATTCCTATACGAGATCTCCAACGGTAGGTTTCGAAATATTCGTGAACGCCTATAATTATGACGTGTTCAGGTATGAACTAGGTATAAATTATGGCACTTTTCGCATTATTTTGATAAAATAAGGAAGTCTGATTATTCGATCGATCAACTTACATTTTGATGTGCATGATAAGTACTCATCTTTTTCGAACATATTCTTTTTGCGATCACTCACACAAGTGAATGGGAGGTTGAGGGTGTGCACACCCGCATTGGAAGTGGTTATTTGGTAGGACCAATATTTTATACGAATATACTGCTTATGTTTTCTCACACTAAAGTAATGCTTTTTGTCAGAAGCTACTGGATTTCACAGTGTAGAACACAAATTACCATAGGAGAGTGATTTTTTTAAGTCGTGACTTGTAGTTGTAAACCTCCAACAGTTATGTAACACTTAACTCTAGCACAACTGTGCACCATCCTGAAAGGTTTTGGAACATCAAACACAATCACCCTTGAAAGAGAGTTGGGGGAAAATGGTGTGGGAGTAATGGAATGGGTGATGGGTCATCGGATGTGGGAGATTGTTTATCTCACAGTGGACAGTATTTAGTCTGTACATGCGAGACTAACTTTCTCAGACATCCAGAAGTGCGAGATTTATGCTTTCTTTTATTCTCCTTCACACTCTTACATTTACATTCCTTCACACTCTACGGGTGTTCTAGCATGGAAGGATGACACAGGAACCTCACGATACGGGTGTGTCTAGAAAACACACAAGACCACCCTCACCCGAAATTTTACGATTACACATTTCAAAGCATAGAAGTCATGGTAGTTGAAATGAACACGCCGCTAATTTTGCCTCGCAGTGTATAATACCACTCCAACCATTCCTTTGATGTAATGTTGGTGATTGGGATAAGGAGTGGGAGCCACATGTAACTTGTTGAAATTGTTATGGCAATATAATGTGTAAATTATACTTACTTCAAGACTATACAATCAAGAAGTTGCTGAATGACATTAATATTCCGAACTTTTTTTCCACCAGGACACGGATGCTTCTAAATGCTCAGAAGACAAGAAAAAGAATTTTGTATCATTCATTAATGACAGTAAATATTCCACTCCCGATCAGAGCACTAGTCCTTCACGTTTATTTTAACGTAAAGTAACACAAATGATAAAATTAAACCTGCTCCTTATTTCTGTCTATACTTCACGTAAAACTGAAATAGTGTACCACGTAAACAAGACACTACACGTTAATTTCTTACATCATGCAGCTATTAAATTGTTTGACCACATTGAAAATATAGTTTTACAAAAAACTTACTTTATTTATACTTTATATTATACTACAGCTGTGTTTTTGTAGATTCAAAGAATCAAAGTTTGTTGTGAATAACAAAAAATCAAAACAAATGAAAAACGTTTGGTTATGATCTTCGTATATGACATTAATTTGAATATAACTTTTATTTTCAAAATGACAGGTTTACTGACATTGCCCCCAAACCTAGCCCTTACGACGTAGCACTTTGTTAAATTTTACGAGTTATATAAGACGGAAAAATTAGACAAATCTGAGGTCCGTTGGTGTTAATGGTTTTTATTTTCTTTCATTTTATTTTCTCACTAACCCCTCCACCCCTCTAAACAAAGAAAGAAAACAAATCGTGCTGAGATATACATTATTTTAATAGGCTCTTAATGCCTTTTTCTGAATGTGCCGCTCTTCACGACCTGACGCCTTTTCTTCCAATTAACCACAATTTTGAACGGAAGGAAGTTAGGAGAGGATGGTAGTTAGGCGGCAGGTTGGATTGACACGTTACGACTTCTCTACAGCAGTCGCTAGATTTAGGTTAATTTAGAGGTTCACTGACACACTAAAATTTCAGGCCAATCTGCGAAACATATAGGCCTCACCATTAGAGTCACATTTGTACTCTCATAAATATTTGACAAAGCTTATGCTACGAGTGTATCAATTGTATATGCACATAGAAATTCTCTGTGAAGAGTCATCATTCATCCTTAAATTGGTAACATCTTTTAGTGTAATAATAAACGGATAATCTGAATTTTTATATATATATATATCATATGTAACAGAGTTTTTTGTTACATGATGAAGTGCTCAGGGCACATTATCAACCTCACTCCAGGTAGAGAAACGAGAATACACAAATGTTAGACGGAAGGAAATTGGTTTCAGGTTTTCACATTTAGTCCCTGCAGGAAGATATTTCCTTCAATAACAATGTTGCTTTTTGAAGTTGTATTCAATTTGATATCCCAGGCTGTATTTACTTACTAACAACGTACTAGCAAAATTTTCCCTCCGTTCAGAAAGGGTATTGATGCACCTTTTTTGGGTGAATAAATGTAGTCACACCACAGAGGTAAATCAAGTCTCAAAATAATGGCAGAGGGAAAACAGGATCAGTCGTTTTCTACGTACAAACCTGAACGCAGATGTAAAGTTAATACAAAAACCAGATAACACAATGTACTATCCGTACTAAATAAAAGCGATATTTATAGGAATTTTCTGTAACATTACAATCATGATCGATGAATTGATATTATTGTTTTGGAGAACTCTTCAAGATCGTTGCACGTTCAAGAAAAGTTATCAGTGAGCCCACTGTATCATGAAACCAGTAAATGGCATATACAATGGTCATCCAATATTTCGTTCTCAAGTTAAATAAAGGAAATAAGCTTAATAATAACAATAATAATAATTATTATATTATATATTTGACCTCATCGAACTTAAATGAATTGTGAGAAGCGTGATCTGGGAAACAGATTAGAAACTTACTACAATTAGAATTCAATTCATATTTTAAAACAAATTATAAAAGAAGTTACACTTAGTAAAATAGTTACGGTAATAAGAGCATTCCTGTGAAGTAATTTATCTCTGAAATAACACCTTATTTGAGAGAATTTGTTAAGAATGACGAAATAAAAATTTATATTTACAAAACCTTTAAGAAATAAGATACAGTGAAAACTGGACACTTGGAACAGAATTACGAGAAAAAGAAAACCATGAAATTTTCGTGGCCTTTTAAATAATTTTTATTACTTCTTACACCTCAGTTGGTCAATGAAAGGCGAATTCAACAAATATCATGAAAGAAAATTTTGCTTGTCGTAGTTTTTCCAATTTCCATTCACCTTGTATATAAACTGATTTTTTGATCACGAACACCACAAATATGTTTAAAATTGTTAGTCTGTCTAGAACTAGTAGTTCAAGAGTGTTCATGAGCGGAAAGTGAAAACAGAGGCTAGCATCTCGAATTGACGGGGCTATGGTAGAATAGAATTCTATGATTCATGTAAAAGTTGACAGAGAAAATTCAATATTGGTGCCCAGGGAAGGAAAAAATATAATTCCAAATACCAGGATATAAACCTCAAATCGGAGTTGCCTACATTAATAGTTCACTGGTTAATAATAAAGTAAACAAACTATGAACAAAAGGAATGTTTTTAGAAATACAAGATAAATTATGAATTGCAAACTATTACGACTCACTTCCCTCTCTACGTAGGCTACAAATTCTAGTAAAATTGTTCAAAATTGCTGGAAACATAATGCATGTGTCAGAGTAAACAGCAAGGCTGTGTGATTGGTATATCGTAAATTTTTCCAATAGGTATGGTGACAACGCTGTGAAATAATTGAATGATTGATGGGTACCTGGTCAGCAAGTGATAAAAAACTCCATGCTTTCCTCATCAAGTTAGTGATTGTTAGGATGGCCAGTGGCTTTCCCATGAATCGTCGTATAGAAGAGGAAGCCACAGTCAGCGTCGTGAGACACATAGGACACATTACAACCTCACTCGATCCGCTAAGCCTCCATACCTGTTCTTTAAATCATCATCTCCATATTATCTCGTTTAAATTTGATTTCGTCATATTTTCTTCCCATGTCTCGCTTTATAAAACCAACAATATCATTTCACATATAACCTCTTCGACCAATTACGAAACTCCAACAAAGATTTCGAATGTTTGTATCCTTGAATATGTTTAAAAACTGGAGTTAAGAATATTGAATCATATTGTACTTTTGCTACAGTATTCTTTTAACTTATTAATAAAGATTTGAATTATATTAACTTTAATTTTCACTATTTTTTTCATGGCAGAGAGCAACACCCATGTTCACAACTCTCAGCAATCAACAGAATTATGGGTACGATGGACATTAGGGTGTCTCTTATATAGGGTAAAAAGTTTTTTTTTAGCGAAAATTAAAACTCACACCCTCTATTTTTCTTCGACTTGGTCCTAAATTTCCATATGCAAAATATTATACACCTAGGATGATGTTAACCCGTGCCAAATTCACGTCAAAGTTACTATATGGTAATAAAAGTCTACCTTGCTAAATATTGGGTATCGGAGGAGCGCCCAACTCTTTCTACAGTCCGTGTTTCTCGCCCAATCAACTTGAAATTTTTAGCAATAGTTTGAAAACGTTTGATAAATACTAAGTAAAAATTTCAAATTTATTAAACGGAAAAGACGGACTGAAGAAAATGCTAAGCGTTCCGCTGAAGACTCCAATTTCTGATAAGAGAATCTGATGAAGGTTAAAAATTTTTCCTTTGTCCATTATAGTTCAATCAATTTGAAATTTTTGTCACTGCTTTCAAACATTTTTTAAAATGAAGTAAAAATTTCTAGTTAGTTGGATGAAATGAAGGACTGGGGATAAGTTTGAGCGCTACACTGGTGCTTCCGATTTCGGTGGTCCATGAAGCAAACATAGTTATAAGCAATTAATTCAGCACTCTTGGAAAGACAAAAAACAACAGTGAAACAAATTTAAACAATAAATTATTAAATAAATAAATTTATTGTCAAAAAAGCAGTACAAACTGCGTATGACCACGTGGAGGATAACAAATTTCGGAAGCAAACAATTTTACAATTATTAGTAAACGATTTACAATTATATTACAAAATATGATGAAGTAATCTTTGGGGATACTTTCTCTTCAAAGTTTCTTTTTTACAGTTAGAAAACAACTTACGATGTTCTTGAACACAACTAAATAAGAATTATTTCTGCTACTTATCGACAGTAATCAAACCATGCATTAGTTTAACTGCCCTTTCATCAGTACCGTTAACACATTTAAGGGACGAAACAATTGTGTTTGGTTTTCAAGAACGACTCATTGTTCTCCCAAGTAGAAGGACATCATTGGAGAAACCTAACTTCAGTTTTCAAGTAAAGGGAAAAAATCTTTACTCTTGATAGATATAATGTCTTCTATATTCTTTTCTGAAATAGGAGGAGAGAAGAAACAAATAAAAACCATTTTGAATGACTGATTTAGAAAATAAATATAATTAATTTCCTTATTGCAATTTCTTGATAGTATCACAGAAATAACTGTTGGTTAAAAAAGGTATGCCATTTCAAACGAACGTAAAGTCAAAATGAAAGTGCTTGAGTAAATTGCATAAACGTCCAATTATTTCAAAATAAACTTACTATACAATACAACCATCGAGGTCTTCATTAGATGGCATGTATCGCTTCCCAGTGGTCACCTGATTTTCTCTACTCAAATTTTCCTCTATTCTTACTTTCGTTTCGTCATCCACAGAATCATCAAACAGTGCCAAGACTCCACTTCGTCCACAAAGTACCGTAAGTGTTGACAAAACTTCTGCAGATCTGCTTTTGATATGACATCGTGTACGTTTTCATACATCTTAAGAGATTTCATGTAACTCAAGTCTTGTTGCGGAGCTTTTACACCAGAAATATATTGAATCCTTGGCCTAATATAGCAGATCACAATTAACTCACGTCCTGCGGGGTGGTTTTGTCTTCGAGGGTTTGTTGTAATTGAGAGCTGAGTAGAGATGTTTTTAGACATTTGAGTGGAATTAGACATAGAGCTTACACTATGAGATGGAAAGCTCAACCAACTCTCGATTGTCATGTCCTATATTCTTTTGTAGACCAGTTCGATAGGAAACCAGCAATGCCTCAATTTCGGCACCATTCCAGTGAGCCTCTACAATTTCTTTACAGACTTCGACATTGTCCGGATCAATGCTTTTCTCAATTTTGTTCAAACCTATTGAAAAGAGGGATGTCTCGGCTAGTGTTAATTTGGTGAATTTTTCCTTCGAAAACGCTTTTCATGACAAATTCATAAACGTCATAGCGGCAACCGAAAATTATTAAATCCCTGCTTAATTTCTGTTTCAAAAGCGCAGAGGAACCATTGATACAACCTGTTGGCTAATGTATCACAACAGAGGAACTCCGCTTTGTCTTCAAGATTCCAGTTGGAGATTACATTCGAAACACGTTGCATCTACTCCTCTCCGCTGAATTGTCCAATTTGGGAAAAGCTAGAATTTGATCTTTAACCCTGAATGAAATCGCAATAAGAAGACGTTCTTCTCTAGCATTTTGAACATACAGAGGTGAGGATTCTTTGGCATTACAAATCCAGACTTACCTGTAAACTCATCTTCTTGGAGGTCCCTCCAGATATCGCATAATTTAATGAGATTTTTACACTATTTGGTAGTGATTTAATTGTAATCCTCGCGTTTTCCCAATATCTATTTCTTGCTCGAACTGTGAGATTAGCATTTTCGTTCCAAGATAGTTTCACAACAAGAATATTGTAAAAATAACCGCGAGTGCCTCGCTTTTTGACGCGAGTTTGCTACCGAAATTCAGATGTTTCACTTCCCCCACCAGAAATATTCCTTTATATGAGCTACAAAAGTTCTGAGACACTGTAGATATCTAAAGCGATCCACACTTCATAAATGACACACTGCTAATGAATACGAGAACTAAGGACGCACGTGAAATTTATAAACAAACAAGAATTGACAGATTTCTGTGCAAGTCAGCAGATATTCGCCATTGTCCCGCATCTTCGATAATGCACAGAAATGGAGGTAGATTTCCGTTAGAAAATCCAATGTTTGGTAAAGTTTTTGGAATAATGATAACATTCGATAAAAAAATCTTATAACATTTGCCTACAACTCCCAGATTCCTTGAATTAAGAAAGAATGGCAGTTACTCTGACTTTCAGCTTCTATTTGGAGCATTCAAAATTTACCTCTCCGTATATTTTATCCAATTGACTTGAAATTTTTATCCGACCTTTTAAACTTCATTCCAAAGGTATGGTAAAATTTTCAAGTCTATTAGAAGAAAATAGGTGTGGGAAGATTTTCTTTAATATTTTATTAGTTTTTTTAATATAACAACTGTAATTCGAATACGGCACGGGTTAACGTCATCCCAGAGTGATAATATTTCAGGTACTAGCTTTTGGGTTATAATTTAAAAAAATTAGAGGGTTTGCGTTAAAAAAAAATAAAGAAGTCAAAAAATAAGGGACACCTTAATGGACATATCAGCTGCTGAGGAGTGCAGTTGCGGAACTCAGTAGACTTTCTTGAACTCATGCAGTCTGAAACAGAAACGGTATGCTATCGGTGACATTATAACAATGAACTTTGGTTTCCGATTCCATTCGATACCGTCTTATATCACATTCTCATGACTCTGCTTGTGTGTATTTTGTTGATCCTCTACCACAAATATTGTTTCTTTATTCGCCCTTTATATCTCGTGAAAAAATAATTTATGTTTGTGGTTTGGTAGAGTTAGAATGCGATGTTCATTATTATCCTTAATTCCTTCTTTTTAGTGTTATATTAAAGGGAAAAGTAATATCCCAGCGAACTTTTTAAGTTTTCCTATCTTTCGGATTCTCTCCAAATAAGGTTCCGACGAACATAGATTGTCTCTCGGAGTCAAGTGATAACTGAAGTGTCACAGCGACAGGAGATAAATCCTTCTGTATCAAACCAGAAACACCTGAAGTACAGCCAGTGACTGGAGTAGTGCTATTGGAAGTGTACCTTTTTGTCCAGAGGAGTCTAAGATGATAAAATTAGAGGTAAAAGTAATATCAGTGCATACAATTATAATCTAAATAACTTGGTAATTGTGGAGCGTTAGCAACATTATCAAAGAATGATAAATTAAAATACATTTTTATGTTGCTCATTGCTTTATTGTTAGAAAACTTTTTCGGCTGCATTGCAGCCATCGTCAGTAACGTACACTGAAAAATATATATGTACATGAAAATGACAATGATAAAAACATAACATAAAAGTATACAATAATTGAGTAAAACAGTATCGAAAGAAGTGTAATTTTTTTTGTTTAAATAAAGGAAAGAAAAGAACAATGAAAAATGAATAAAAGAGAACAAATACAGAGTGAGCAAACCGACAAAATTACATACCTGATTATGGAGGAAATTTTTTGGCCAGTGTGCAGAGTGCGCCGAACGGAGGTCATTATATGGAAAGTGATGGAGTGGGGTCGGGTGGTGGTCGGGGGGGAAGGGGCTGTCGGAGTTTTCCAGGAACTGACTGCAGAAGACGGAAAGAATTTCTCAGGGTTTTAACTGTTGGGAGTAGGGTGCAGTGCCCTGGAGAGTTGGGGGGTGACAGGGAAGGAATTTGAAGGATAGTTTCATGAGAGGGTAATGAAGTTCAGGGATTTGTTCATTTAATAAGGAAATGTTGTTTCTTAGAATACTATGGATATGTAAAATTTCTAATTTGATCCGGGGTCAAAATCTATAAATCTTTCTCAATGTTAAATGTGTGTGTTTTCTACTAGGTGGTTGGCGAAATGTGAGACTTTAGTGTTATTTTTCCATGTATTTGTGTGTTCTTGTACCCTTTGTTTGAACGCTCGTCCAGACTGCCCCACATAAATAAATTTATTGTCAAAAACAGTACAAACTGCGTATGACCACGTGGAGGAAAAAAACTAATTTACTCTCCGGAAGCAAGCAAGGGACCATCCCATCAATTCCGATCAAGGGCCCTAAGGCAGAGGCGGATTAAAAAAAATTCAGCAAAAATTCCTAGATAAGATAAAAAGTTAGCTGCGAGTTAGAATACTAATAGAACATACACGGAGGGACTATCACTGCATGAGAGAGCGTATACTCCACTTCGGAGGAGATGTGGGGTGGGATCCTTAGTGTATAATAAGGTTGAGTTGAGTGTTTGTGGAGAGAAGAAGGTAGGGTGAATGTTGAAATGTTTTAATGAATTAGCGATTTTAAGTGAGGACCTGTGAAAGGGATTGTTTGATGAAAGGGATTGTTTGATGTAGCCATTGTTTGATGCTATAAATTTTATTGTATCTATTTCTTTTTTGATTTTATCTGGTGAGAGTGGAATGGTGAACAGACGATGGACCATAGAGTGGAAGGCAGCATTTTTGTGCGCAGGAGGGTGTAGTGAGGAATTGTGAATGGTTGTGTCTGAAAATGTGTCTTTCCTGAATATGTCAAACTGGTGGAGGTTGTTTACTAAAGAAATAGAGAGGTCTAGGGAACTGAGTGTTCTATTGTCATTTTCAATTTCTGTGGTGAAGGTTATTTTAGGGTGAAGTGAGGAACCATTGATATGTTTTTATTATTGTAATTTACGTGTATATACATATTTTTCGATGTACGTTGCTGACGATGGCTGCGATGCAACCGAAAAAGCTTTCTAACAATAAAACAATGAGCAACATACAAACGTCTCTTAATTTATGATTCATTAATCTAAATAACGTAAAAAAGTTGTCTTGAACCGTTACAAAGATACCGTTTTCTTCGTTTGCATAAAAAACGAAATTATTTGTCGCATTGAAAAATGGTCCGAGTAAAAGTTTAAGATAAGGTAACAAGAAAATAAATAAAATGAGCTCTTGCAAAGAAAATTATATTAATTCCCATCTTCTTAGTCACAAAACCCCCATTAAGTTTGCAATTTTTATATGTCTTGTCTTAAGGCACTGCTATGTGCTCAACTAACCCTAAAACGCTAGACTTTACAGGTTTAACAGCTTGTAAAGTATTTGAATTATTTGTGCATAAGTGATTTTCAGATTAAATCGCTTGAACCTCGGGGCTGACTGGATGCATTTTGAAAGAATCTGATGATTGTACTGGTGTCAAATTTTCGTGAAATATCGTTTTAAAACGGATGTCTGAGTGTTGAATTACTCAAACTTATGAAATTAAAGTAATATTTTTTTCTCTGAAATATTTTGAATAGCTTTTAAACGTACTTGCCGTGCAAATAGTTCTAACTCTGGATCCAATTCGCGTATTTTGAAAAAAGAAGGAACAACCTGTGTGCAAGAGAAACACGTAAAACCTTTATTTAAAACCAGTGCGGTCTTCTTATTAAAGATTAACAAACCTAATCAAAGCCAATTTGAAAATAATAGTTGGATTCAAAGTGAGCATACGTTATTAACAGACAAATGGGACTTCGTGTGTATTTAAACATAGCGGTGAATACAGTCGATTGCGCAGTGAAGATGATTTCCGCGTGATTGGAGTAGCCCCGTGTACATCTGTTTTAACTTAAAGCTTTTGATAAATATTTGGACTTTGTGGGGGGAGGGCGGGTAATCCTCTTCAATTTATCGATGATTTGCTGTGAATTCTGGATGTGATAAAAAGAACTGAAAAAATCACAATTCTGTTATCTATCGCTAATGAGGTACAATTTATCTCGTATTGATAAGCTGATATTGAAAATACGACTTACTTCCCTCTAATGATAGTTTCTCGATCGGGAACAGGGATGAAGAAAATGTACAAATTAATTGTCTCGTTTATGTTATTGTTGATCGTATAATATTGAACTATGAAGGTTATTATCTCACAACTTCCGAGTATCTACTCGAGGAGGGGTGTTCGTATCGTCAACGGTCAGGTGAAAACTGCGACGGACCGGGACTCGAACCCGGGTCCCTGCTCCGGCTGCTGGTGTGCTGTCTACTGCACAACCCACCTCAACTCCCAAGTACGTACGCAACATCCATCCGGCCTGTGTTTTCTTCCTGATTAAGGAAAATCTACAAAATAGAATTAAGTTTTATTATGTTATATTTGTGGAGTAAAATTGTAACATAACGTATCATTAAATATTCATTGCAAACTTACTTTTCGCATGCAGTCCATACTTTTCAGACATAGATTTTCTTGCAAGTTAAATTCTAGCAGAAAAGCTGTATAGTTTCTCTAAACTACTTCCGAATATATTAGTATTCGGACAGTGACGCAACGGCAGAAAATGCAATTTTACAAGAGAGGAAAACTACCCTGAAAGTAGGATTGTCAAAAGTTCATTGTCAATCGAAACTTATTATTCAAATGAAAATATTTAGATTTCTAGAATATTGTAAATACTTCTAAATATACATCAAATAAATTAAAAACATATTTTGTGAGTTTCTTTGTTCAGAAAACGTACCGTTGCACATTGTGTGACAGAAACGGGCGCGCGTTGAAATATAATACACTTCCATAGTTTGAAAACATTCACCATTTTTGTTTCTTTCTTACGTACTTTCGATGGTCATTCCTTTTTCTAACCGCATGCTAGCGGAATTATCTCTCCTCGCTCATACATCATCTTCCATCATCATCACGAATTTGAAAACAGCTATATCTCCCTTCCACATCAGGTACCCCCTCCATTTCCGTTCCCTCGACACTCCATACACAAAGACCTTAATGCTCTTTGTCGCAACTCAGGAAAGTATTTTCTATCAACTAATATGTAACACAGTCGTCGTCTCGCAGGTCGCTCGACGTGGCATCGACTCTTCAACCATCTTACACATCCAATACCCCAATCATTCACCCGTCTCAACCTCCGTCTTATCGGATTTATCCCATCTTGTCTGCCTCATCCCCGTCATCACATATTCTCGACATCCCCATCTCCAGTTCCTTCCACACTGTCGGAATACCCACCATCCCAACTGACTCCCATTACTACCTCCACCACCATCGTCACTGCTCGCCACTCAATCCACCGGTTCCCATCTCCAACTCCCTCATTTTCACCCCTCCCTCACTATAGCGATGCCTGCGGCTCCAAGCGTTAGCGTTCCCAGGGACCGACCGGCGACAACGAGCGGTGTTTGGCTTCGGTGGTGCGCGTTGTGTTTGATCGGCACGGCCCGGCGGCGGCATTGGTAGCGGTGGCGGCAGCGCCAGCTGAGGGCGCGGATGGGGGAGTGATGGTGGCGACAGAGCAGGGTGTGGCGGGGCTCAAGAGCCTACGGCGGATTCAGCTTTGGTGACGCTGCAGGCAACGGCGGCGGGGACGACAAACCTCAACTTTCATGCAAGGCTGCATAGAGCAGGGTGCGCCAGTGACAATGAGAATGCGCTAATTATATCCATCACTGATTTTCTCCACTGGCACTTTCGCCTCGTTAGGGGAAATTGAACAGTCGGAGCTGTGTTAGACGAGTCGGAATAAGCGTACTTGGAGACGCAAAACGACGACGAAACTATTTGGAGTGTGTTACAGCTTCACGAGGAAATCTTTCATGTGACGTATCTTATACTCACTTCTATAAAACATTCATCCTTCTAAATAATATCCATAAAATACCCACTACTTTTTTTACGTTTACTCCAGATTTCACATTGTAACAATTCTTTCAAATTTGTAAGTTAACATATACCATTCAAAAAGAATTCTTGTAGAAACAGTTTTACGTATGTAAGTCGCATTGATAATATATTAAAAGTCCATAGAAAATATACGAAATTGATGGAGCTAAGTTTTAAAGTAATAAGAAAATGTCACGTGAAAAGAAAAAAAAAACATTTAATTTTCCTAAAGCAACATTGCTGTATTTTAAAAGTACGTTGTGTACATATATATTAAAATATTTGAAACATTTTAATTTATTAAAACTGTAGTTGAGTTGGTACATCAAGGAAATTAGAACTCAAATTGACTCACATGCCTGGTCAAAGATAATTCAAGTCGGAAAACTGGGAGATTGTCTCTAAATTCGTATTATGAATACTGAAGCTAGCAGGGTGACATTGTACGAAATGCCACATTCCACGTTATATCATTCGGGTTACGGCCGACACAAACGACTCGCTACTTGAAAAGTTGGTTCCAGTTGTCGCTCTGGTGCATCAGTGAACTAGATTCACTGTCACCACAGCAAAGCAACATCAGTAACCAATTCTATAGAGCATATACAAGCCGCATCCATGTCTTGCACTACCATCCGTTTGAAATGCTCAAAGCCACCTCAGAGATCAACTACTCGTATCGAACCCGCGATGTCGGGGGAACAGAATAGTTAACCGCATCAGTCGGTTGGAGAGTCAATGGTGTGGTGACAGTTCATAAAGGGACCACACCTGTCTCCGGATAAGAAGTCTAACGAGGGGTTTCTACATCACGTCGAAATGCCATTTTTGCATTGTAGTGTCTCTTATGATGTATTGAGAATATTAGTTTGAAACGTGAATAGATTCTTGTGAAATGGAGTAAAGAACTACTTCCATTAGCTTTAATTTTATTGCATAAATTAATTCAAAAAAGCAGTAAAAAATACACACGACTACTTGAAAGATTAAGAGCTAATTTGCTTCCTAGAAGCAAGCAAGGAAATATCCTATCAATGCCCCTCATTTTGAACAAAGGAAAACTAGAAGAATTTCTGGATCGGAATGGGGTTAAAAAGTTCAATAAAGAATTTTCTTAATTCATCGGTTTGATTGAGTTTTGTAGTAACAATATTATAGACAAAAATGGGTTGGAAGAGAAAAAAAAACCTTCGACTCTCGAAAATCCGTTTGCAATTAAATGTAAACAGATAATTCATGAAATGATCATGAACTTCTTTTGTGAGTTTAATATAAACATTTAAACGAAATACCAAACAATAAATCGTCGCAAAGGCATAAGTTAAAGATTCAATTACTAAATACAGAACAAAGCTTCATGTAAATGTAAGTTGTTATGAAGGATTTACTTGCTGAACTCCCACGAAAATTTCAAACACAGATAACAAATAAAAAACTTTAAAAGAGTTCAAGTGTATAAAAATTCCTATCGTGTGTAATAATTATTCATCAATGTGAATGTGATAAAAGAAGATTATTCAGAAATAAACGAGATAACACAAATCTATTGACATTTGTAAAAACGTATATCGAAATATAATTCACAATTACATTTTAAGAGTTGGAACTCTAAATGATCTCAGTACCAATGAATTAAAATTTTATACTCTATAACTATCATTATTGGCAATTATAAAGTAATCCCACAGTCACATAAAATTTCTCGTAAGCGTCCATTTCTGTCCCCGCGATTTCTTTCCCATCTTTCTGAGGATTATATCCCTGTCTCATCTGTGCATAAAGCTCTTTCTTTACATATTTTTCGTACAATTATGGAATTCCATAATATATTCTTACAAATTGCCTTTTCAACATACACATTATAAAGACGCTAAAAAGTAACAAACATGATTGATAGCTGTTTATACATCGTTATACCCGACGCCAACCTCGCGGCAGAACAGTATTGCAGGTTGAACTTATTTTTCTACTCACGTAAGCAAAATATTTAATTGATTTTATGAAATATTTACCACATATAATAGTAGTATTTTACATACTAACAATATCAAAAATATAAGATTTTATCTATAAATGGGAACATATTTATGAATAAAATGTATCGCGTTTTAAGAGTCTTTGCAAATGATTTTGCTTCTATGAGCAATGACAAGGAAAAGTATTAGAAAAGGAATATGTTGGCGTAGTGCATCACTTTTCCCTGTTCTATTCTTTCTATAACTCATGCTGTGATACGATACACGGAGCTGGTCTGTGAAAACCTACCTTAACAACTATAAACAAAATTAATGTTAAGATAATTAATGGAAGATGCATACTTAGCATAAGTTAAATTTGGAAACAAAAGAGATTATCTCTTGAGAATTTGAGTCACTGATATTATTTAAAATATATTAGTTTTGGAAAATGCAGTTTTGTTTTCTTTTTCTTAGTGAAACTCATGGATAAAGTAAATGGATAAAGACTAATGATTACTCTTTCATTCTTAGTACTGTATAGCCAAAAAGTAAAATTGTCAATAATTATCGATAATTCTCGAATTTTATCATTATAATTCGTTAAAATAGTTAACCAATGAAGAATTAGAATACATACTTGATCACATTTAATGTTTTTGTGACATAATTATTTATTTCAGTTAAGAAAATTTCTAACCTCTCTGTACTGCCAACCGTAATACACTTATGTATTGCGGTACTGCTTTTCAAAGGGAAAATTATACGACGAATGTTTGTCATATACAATAGTGAAAGTTACTATTTGATTATACGTTATAAACGAAAGTTTTCAACAATACTGTAATGTTAAGCGATTAGTGTTCGATCCAGAATTATATAGTCCTGGAACCTGATAGGTTAATATCAAAATACAGATATAAAGGCGGAACTTAAGAGATGTATTCGATTTGGAAGCATGTACAGATATTGATACAGTTAACTGAATGTATTTTTTATGATTTACTCATTTTCACATCACCATTGAGGAAGTTTAGATGGTGCATTTTTTATAGTGGCGTCTCTATCTGGCGTAGTTCACTTGACACGCTATTGATATTAACGTTTTAAACCCGTTCGATTTCCTCATTTATAATTATGGTTATGTATGGTTTTATATCTTTTTAGAATAGAATAGAGAAAAATGTAATGTAATAGATCTTTATTTCTGAATAATATACAGCAATATACAGCATTAACCTATATACACATTAAATTTTGCATATTAGCATCAATGTTAATGCACAGGCTGACCCACTAAATCAAAAATTACATTCTACATTGTATAATACATGACACATTCATTTACACTCAAACACAAGAACGCCTTACCTATAATATATAAAACAGTAAAGAAAATAAATATACATCCAAATAAATTTGAGAAGTAAAGATATCTTTAGTATTACTACAGTAATCTCCAGTGAATAACTGTATGTTTGTTCTCAACTCAATACAACATATTCCAGAATGTCATGTGTGTTGCAGATATTTAATAAGATCCATGGAATACAGTCGACATTTGACGATAATGGAATGCGAAAATGTACGAAATCTTCTATTTAAAGGTTTTTTCCTAATTGAAGATGACACTAGCTGAAAACAGCATTAATATACTAGATGGAGATTATGTTCTTCACAGAGTTGTGTGGCATCGAATTGAATCTTTTGCCAGGATTGCCATCACTTATCTCGAATATGCCAAAAACATTATGACAGTAATTCAATCGTTATCTTTGAAGTATATCCTACTGATGCAACGAACAAAAGTACAAAGAGCGCTGAAAAGAACGCGACAATTTCCCAACCAAAATTTTTATCCAACGAAAAAGAAAGAAACGTTTGATTGCCATGCTTCACAATAAATTTATTAAAACTAACTTGTCGGTAATGAAAGCAATAGAAGATTCAGTTACATAATTGTGAACACAGGGATCTCTATGTCTACATCATATTATTTTGTTTTAATAATCGAAAAAGATAATGATCTACTCGTACTTCTAACTGCACTGACGAGGTAACGTCAAATGTTTATTTTTGAAAACTCGAAAAGGAAAAGTTGAGGAGCAGATATACTGTGTCCAACTAACTTGCATTAGGGAATGACAGTTGCTAAAAATATATTATGTGGGTGCATTCTGTGGGTGCGGTAGCACATCTGCCCTGTTCAACAGAGGTAAAATAAAGTTTTTCAAGATTATAGAAGATTGTGAGTCACTGAGTCTAGTTATACAAGTTTGTAAGGATAAAAATGCAAATCGTGAATATATTTTTACATCTGGGGAAATATTTTTACTGCAGTTTACAGCAGCTCCACAGATAAATACACTTAAGACTGTTGTGAACAATTAACCAAATCCACGACGAAAATGACATTAAATTTAGCTTCATTACCTTCAAACAAGCAATGCTGCACAATTTTATTCTCTCAGAATCTACCATCAAGTACAATTATGGTACAACATCCAAACAAATGCACTAGAATGGGGGTGGGAACAAGCTAAAGTTGATTTATTGCGATGAGAGCCACAAAGCACATCTACTGCAAATCAATTAAAAACAATGCCATGTTATTGCAAAAAGAAATGTGGTCGAGCATGCGGATGTAGAAAGGCATGGTTAAAGTGCTCTGTATTTTGTTTTTGTAAAGGAATTTCGTGTCACAATAGCACAGAAGTTTTATCTGACACAGAGGACAAAAATGAAGAAACAATTTATGTTGATCCGTTTCCGTCAATAAAAATAAAAGACAAAGATAACTTCGAGGATAAAGAAGAAGTCGAAAATAAAAATGAAGCAAAAAATTAAAAAAATGAACTTCTCGAAGATTATGATTTTCAGGATGACATTGATCAATCTAACCCATCAAAAGACCTAAAAGATTAAACACTTGTGTCAATAGAATTAATAGTGTACTTTGATATTTTATATACACTGTTCTTGAAGGCGTCTAGAGCTATTACACGTTAAGATGAGTTAAATACACAACAAAACTAAATTTTTACGTCAAAACTGAGGGGAAAATGGGAAAATTGAAACATTTTCAAAAATCTCAGAAACTATAAATCTGACAAAAAATGATTTTTACAAAATATATTGAAAAGTAAATGATCTCGCTTTTTTATGGTAGCTGTTTTGGTCGTAACTGGTACCGAAAACGAAATGTTTGCGATAAAGTCAAATTTGTCGCCATTTCTCAAAGATGGTGACGTGAGCGGTAAAGATTGAAAGTAGAAAACTCAGCATTATCATTAGAACGTCTAATTCAAGAAGTATTCTAAATATCATCTCTCCGTGACCTTTTGTAAGGTCGGTCTATATTAAAATCCCCTGGTTCCTGGACTAATATTACCAACTCCGACACTGGACATTAATTGTTAGAAATTTTTTTCCAAATCGCTTAAGGACGTTCTATCGGTAGTAGAATTAACAGTGAGAATTCAGTAAAATTTGGCACACTAATTTATTTTAGTCAACGGAATGTTGTTACGAATTTTACGAGCGATTCATGAGTCTCGAAGCGAGTAATCACGAACAAAAATTTTCAGTTTTTCGATTCAAATAACTTGGCTTTTTATGGAGATTTGATGACCTTCCTATTTTTTATCATAGCAAAATAATTAACAGTGAGAACTGATTAAAATAAATTACAGTAATAAGAAAAGGTATGATCAATTAATAAATGTCAAAAAATTCTGAGGTGGGTTATTAAATGAAATAATGATAAATTTGTTGGAAAAATTTAAAATTCATTGACCTGAAACATCAGATGTTAGAATTGGTAAAATCGCACGTGTACACGTTCACGAGGCGCGCTTGTTTAATAATAAGAGAGCAGGAATGCCAATGTAAAGATTTTGAAGCAATTCGTCCACTGTAACGTATAAAGAAGGATTGATATTAAGAATTTTCCAATTAAATGTAGTCTGAACTGACAGTATGACGTTATACCAGAACATCTTCAAACTTCATAAAATCCTTTTTTAAATATGAGATAAGTAGTGTTTCAATGTCTAAGAACAAATGTATACCCTTACTTTCTTTCTAAATACCATTTTAATAATAATAATATAATTTGTAATATGTATCTTTACAAAAAAATTTATTTTACTTAAGTTAAGTTTTAACAAATACCCTTTCCATTTCGTGAACGTACCTAAACTATTATTCGTAATTTCATTTTTTTCGGGTATTTTCATATTTAACTGGGAATAAATGGTAATGGTAAGAAACGAAAATATTTTCTTGAAGGTGCCCAAGCGGCTTTCAACAACAATACACCTCCATCACCCAATGATAATTTTTCATATTTCATTTATTTTCCTGTGTACTAATTTTCAATTTCATATTTTTCATTTTTTGGAGGTTAGGCCTATCTAAGCAAGTTTTGGTTTTAAATACAGTTTGTAATATTTCCGGTCACTTGAGATTTCTTCCTCTGTAGATAAATCCTTTTAGTCCCCATCTTTCCCTTCCAATGAAACATTTTCCATTTTAGACATATTCCTCACATAACACGTTGCGACGTAAGTTAATGCACGAGACACACTAACAAAGTCGAATCACGAGTCAAAGAGGTAGAATATTAAAATATTGTTCTAGCGGACTTGACTACAGCATTTCCAGTTGAACCTCCGTAATACCAGTTGTAGTTTACGAGGCAGAAATATGGTGTGTTGGTAATAGCCAATATCGAAATTCTCTTTGAAATTATTTTCTAATAATTACATGTAGTGTATCATTGAATACTGGAATACAAATTTTTCATGGGAGGAATACATTTTTACGTGGAGTTAGAGGCAATACTTTTTTGAAAACCATAAAATAATATTTCCACTTGACTTGGAAGTTTTCATAGCGCATTCGTATATATCTACTTGTAGTTATGTATTTACTGACTTAACTGTCTTGTAGATATTTATGTAAAATGAAGACCATTTGAATTTTAGTTCCCTAAATAATTTAAGATTTACGACCTTATGATGGACGAATATTACATATTTTGTGCTATTAAGTACACAACGTTCGATTTTATGTTGAAGTCGTCGTCAGGTGTAACCATAAAATAAAACATAACGTCGAAACTTCCTGTATTTAATAACACAAAATATAAGTATTCGTTCATCATAAGGTCGTAAGTCTTAATTTATTTATTTTTATTGGGCGTTAAAAGTAGTAGAATTTAGTTTCCTAAATAGTCTTAAAAGTAAACTTGATGTAAATAATTTACGGACTTGTGTCCGGAAAAAGTGGAATTTTTGAGAAACGCAAAAACCACGAGAAGGCTGATGTATCCTCAAGCAGGACTCCAAGATAATTTCTGAGGTACAAAACTGTATCGTTCATCCACACTTATTGAGACATGGAAATGGGAAAAGTCTTTAGTGGGAAAAACGTTTTGCGAAAAGCGTTCTTTATGGCAATGGCAATGCCGTGGTAATCGCTCAAGTGCCTTCTATTGATAGTATAATTGCTATGACAGTCAAAGGGTAGAGTAAGCATGTACATCGTCGTGAGACTAAACTGGGTACCGTTGCGAGTGCCGAGCTCCATATGACACTTCGAACATTCTGTAAACTTTAGTTATTTGGTACTTGAAACTCTCAACAGAACACCTTAATTTTTATAAAAGTTAATATTTTAAAGTACCACTAGCTATAACATCGAAAAAGTAATCTATGATGATTTTTCCATTATTTGTTTTTGGCACTAAGGACCTCTTCCATTAACATGCCTAAATTCTGCGTTCTCCACTACTAGTGGTCGGCAATATTTTTTTCTTCCTCAGGAAAAATTTTCTCATTGACGCTATTTTTAACTCAGAGTGGTTATTCATGTCCTTAAAATTAATTAAAGCAAAAATTGGATATTCTTTCAAATCATTTTCCAATCGGTTTCATGCGCAACGATTCACATTTTCTACCAAAATCAACCCAGTGGGCACTTGGCTATCCGCAACATTGTGGTTTGTTTTACACATTTAAAATGTTCATCCGCAGAAAAAAATATTTGGACGTTATTTCATATGGATGTTTCACAAAATTATTAAATTCGGACTGAGAAACGCAAAATACTTCTCCCTATTTCACTTTAAAACTACGTGCAGTGTGCTTCAAACTTTTGATAAAAAATTAATAGTTAAGTAGTGACCACATTAGTTCTGAATATGATAATAAAAATGAATTAATATTCTGAAAATTTGCAGTTTTAAAGATTAAACATGAAATTTATGAATAATTTACAAGTTCGAATAATTGTATATTTGCATAAACTAATTACTTTCTATTTGTTTTGTTAAATATATTGGTTTAGACATTATTTAATGTAAAAATTCGTGGAATAAATTGATTTATAAATTATTACCCTTCTATTAATTAAATAATTGAATCTATTGTAAATGATAACAAAATTGTCCATTTTTTAAAGACATTACAACAGACAAATTTTTGAGATTATGCTGCTTTAATTATTTTTATCCATGATTAATTAATTGAATATGGTTTTATCGTCGTCATGGATCATTAGCATCCCAGATGTTACAGTGAAAAATTAAAGAAATATGTGAATTTTTCCACAAATATTCAAGTCACAATATACTTCACTTTAAGAGATTTCCAAAATATATTTGTGATCCCCGGAGTAAATTTTTGAAATAATGCAAGACATTATCCATTTGTTTTCCATCCATGTTGCGTTCTCAGTAACATGATTCTATTAATTCAAATCTCGTTCGCGCGAATCTCCTGATAATCTGGATCAACTTTTTCAGCACTCTACATAAATTACAGCCGCTCATGGGCGGTCCCTTCCTCTGACCCGGAGCAGAACGACAACCAGCAACGAACTTAATGGATCGTTAAGGGCCGACTGATTTATTTTGCTTGTTTGTTGGCAACACAGTATGGTCTATAAACTACTATAATAAATATGAAAGATGCAGTGTGTCGTTTATCCGTCATAACTGTGCAAACATACAATAATTGTGTCAATTTTGGTGTAAAAAGTGGAGAGAAAAGGTCAAACTTGCAGTTTGTAAATTATAACTGGAACTATATGAATCTTTAGACGAGAACTGAGGCAATTAAATCTCCTTTCCAGCAATAATTATGCGATCTGGGGGTGAGAGAACTACGATTCTGCGACAGAATTATACTTCACACTTAGCGAGAGATGGGACAAGGGCATTTAATTACATTAATGTCCTCTCTCGGTATTCTGGAGCACTGGACATATCTTCACGGAACTCATAACCCACGCAAAATTAATGAGCTTACATTGTAGTTGATACGTTTATTGGAATCACATTCATCATAGTTGCGTTTGTATATCCCGGAATTATAAAAGGGCTGAGGAAAATATTCTCAGTCCCGCGCTCTTGGAGATTTGGAGTCGTTAGGTTTGGAACGCCACGTCTCTGCGACGAGGGAGAAATTCCCCAATTCCGTTCGACCAATCGTAGGCAAATTTGAAACAGCTTCCATATTTGGTGGACCATTAGAAGATTAGTACTGGTGAACATACCACTATTAAATCGTAACGAGAGAAAATGTTTTATAACGCCGCTATTAAAGCAATATTTTGTAAATTTTTATTATACACATTTTATACTTCCATAACAAAAATATTATGTATATTCTCAACTTCATTAAACTTTATCATTATCCATATTTAAATGATATCTCAAGATCCGGTGTCTCACATCGCCTTCCTAGAGAATATAAAAGATAT
The DNA here is from genome assembly GCA_002313205.1 of Laupala kohalensis. NCBI lineage: Eukaryota > Metazoa > Arthropoda > Insecta > Orthoptera > Trigonidiidae > Laupala > Laupala kohalensis. The sequence goes on along the minus strand of NNCF01126247.1, from coordinate 774,792 downwards.
TAGAGTTTCTGTAAAAAAGTTTGCGTTTCACTGTAAAAAAAATTGTTTTTATCACAGAATTTGGATATCATCGCAAGATATCGTACAGATTTTTTAAAATTCGAATCGGGAATTACTTAAAAATATTCCTATAATTTCTTAACATTTTACAGTGGCGTAAAGAACTCGAAGCTCATTGGCATGAAGTGATATGAATTGCCTATCGTTATTTCACATAATTAGCCATTCTTTTATACTTTTCTTACATGTCAAGGGGAATTCAAGAATTGTAGAAAACAATTGTATAAAATATCAATAAAGGTTAATTCTAAGGATATTAATAATGTTAAACCACTTAAAGAATAAATAAATTACATCTACTAGAAATATATTGATCCCATATATAACCCTTTGGCTGTAACAGTGCAACATAAAACAACATGCTCGGAGAGTAATGTCACAAAAAAGCTTTTTTTTAGATTTCAATAAATATAACAAAAACAAAAATCACTTTTATTAAGATATTCAAATGAAACTGCGTTCTGTTCACACAGATTGACTAAGATAATCACACAGTAGAACATCGCATTTCAGTTATGGTAGTTAGGTAATTTACCAATATGAGAAAAATATTCAAGAAAATAGTATAGAATACAAATTAACATTTCATTTAATTCAGTATCTCTCATTCTCTCAGATATCAATTTCATCATTTTCTCTGGTTTCCTTCTGTCCTTTTTCTTTCACACTTACTTTCGTTCTTTTCTTCCTTCTTTCCTCCTTTTCTTCTTTTCCTCTTTTCTTCCTTCCTTCCTTTCTTTTCTTCTTCTTTTCTCCCACTCTTATTTTCTTCTTTTCATATTTTCTTCTTTTTTCCCATCCTTATTTGCTTGAACCCACTCGACAAAATTCTTTCCATATCCCAATCGCTCAATTACATGAAATAAATACTGATGATTTACCCTATCAAATGCCTATTGAAAATCAATTGACAGTATTCACCCGTTTCTATCATACATTTCTTTATAAGCAATAATCTGTCGAATGTATTTCACGGTTTCTAACATTGTTCAGCCACTAACTCCTGCAGTCTGTGCTGGATGTATAATGCTGTTCATTAATAGCTATATTCTTGCACCTATGATTCTTGCTATTATTTTATAATCACAATTTAACAAAGTGATTGGTAGATATTAATTTATACATTTTCCAGTTGGTATTTTCTTCACTAAAACTATGATTCCTTTATATTGCGATGAAGTTAATTTACAGATATCAAGTACAGTTTTAACCACCTGTGTAAAATCATTTCCAATTACATCCCAATATTCTTTATGAAATTCAGCTATAAGGTCATCACTTCCAGGAGATTTGTTCGATGCAAAGCCCCAAATTGCTTGTTTCACCTCGTCATATGTTATTTCGTCTTCCAAATGAAATACATCTTCCGGGTTCAGCATTACGTTATTTAGTTCATCACTCAATTTTAAAGTTTTCAGTTCTATTCTAGAAGTGCCAAAAAGTTCAAGGAAATATCTATACGCTTCATTCATAATATCTTGCTGTAAATTCACTTTAGTCTGCTCTTCAGTTTCTATAAATGTAATTAAATTGTTGACTTGCCCTCTTCGTTCCACTACAAGATGGTACATGCTGGTCGGCACCTGGTTGATGTTTTTCCCCACCTTACTTGTAATTTTGACGGCTTCTATTCTCTTCCTATATTTACTTAATAACATTCTGAAAGTCTTCTCTAACTAACGTTCGTTTTCCATAGTACTCATGTAGGCATCTGTAACATTTACCTCTTCATTCCTCTTTTTCATACTTGATAGCCGTAGAAAAAGTTTCTTAATAATAATACATTTATTTTCAAAAAAACAGTACAGACTGCGTATGACCACGTGGAAGACAATAAACTAATTTACTCTCCGGAAGCAAGCAAGGGATCATCCCATCAATTCCAATCAAGGGTCCTAAGGGAGAGGCAGATTCAAAAATTTCAGCAAAAATTCCTAGATAAGATGAAAAGCTAGCTACGAGTTATAATACTAATAGAATGTCAATATGTTTGTAATTTAACACAAACAATTTACGTGTACAAATTATTATCGAAATATAGATTATTCTGAGTATAGTGTTTAAATATCATAAGAATTGAAATAACACTAAATTACAATTAAGGTATTGTTACAATAAACACGCCCCTAGACAAAGTCTAGAGAACCTGTATAAGAAATCTGCCTCTACCCGAAGGAAAAACGGAGAAAAACCCGGGCCAGGATGAGGCTACAGAATTAATGAACAAAACCGTGTCAAAGTTGAGTACACATAAAACTAAATTAATATGAATCATAAGACAACACAATCATGCAAGAAAATAGTTTTTTTTAAATTGATATAAGTTATTTAAAAAGAACTACAGCAATCGCATGATAAATTACAAGACGGATTTAATCTTTATTAAAATCAATAAATTCTTTTACATTGTAGAAGCACTGGTGCAGGAAGTAGTTTTTAACCGCGGATTTAAAGAGATTCAATTTCATAATATTTTTTATATTCTTGGGAAGGGAATTATATAGAACGACAGTCTAGGGCGAAGAGTGGTTGATACTCTTTATTCGTAATTTAGCACAAACGTCCCACCACTTAGCAATATAAAATTTCTTTCTTTTTTTCAAATTACATCACATTTCCTTGAATGCTTCAATTATTTTGGTTACAGAACAGCAGAGATGTGTTTAGCTACCAATAATACGTCCCTCTTACCCGCGAATTGTGATGTAGCACCGCTCAGAAATGAACAGCAGCATGGTCGCAGAAAGGTACGGGGTCAACAAAGATAAGTCACCTCCAACACGAAGTCGTCATAGACATCAAATCGAACTATTTGCGACCCTACATTAATACGTAGGAGAGTGAACTGCACTTTTTTTTCCTTTCCCAAAAATTAAAAAAATTCATTTTGTGTATTAATTTTTTTAATGATTCACAATACGTCGGCTTCCCTAGTGAAAGTCTCCCTCGAAAATATTTTTTTTGGCAATATCAAATAGGAAAACTAAATCACTATTATAAAATTCTCTTCTTTTGTTTTTATTAATATTTCCTGAGGACACACAAATATTTATATCATTAACATATTCCTCTCACGGAGGAAATTATTTCTACTTTTTAGCCACAAAATAATTTTTATAAACAATAGCCGTTTCCCTTTTGTTTTCCTCCTCATTTAATACAGGCAGTATACTATCGTATCCTCTCAGATAATTAAAATTAGTGATTGCTTCCTCCTAAAATAACAAATTATAAACTTCATTCTTTCGTAAATATTCTTGTAACATTATCTGCTTTGTTTATGATCGTAGTACGTTAACATTCAAAGTCACGATCGTGTTAACATACTTTGCCATCTTTGTGAATAGATAAATTTGCGAAAAAACATCAAGAAACAAACAAAAAAGTTACATTTTTGTGTCTCTTCTCTATTAACCTTTTCAGTTCTTGTATATGATTTTTCCTTTCTTGATCTTCACATTTTTGTTCTATTAAATTTAATACAGGCAGAAATAAATCCGGATCTTTAGTATATTCTTTTCTGTGCCTAAATTTTTGTGTCTGATCGACGCACACATTAGAAACCGCTTGTTTTTTAGTCACACGACAATTTTCTGGTCATACCGTATCATACAAAAGTTTCTTATAAAATTCATTATTACTAACGTGTTTCGTAACTAATTGTCCTTTTTCGCCATTATTCTGGCAATTTTTATTCGCACATGTTTTCTCACTATCTTTTATGACTATATTCAATTCTTCTACTCCCCCAACTTTTTCCTGTTCCGCAGACGATTCATAAATATTAGTCGTATTTTCTTCACTCTTCTTTCCGGAACTTTTAGGAACCACACCTAAATTTTCAACTATTTCCTTCTCTTCTACGTTTTCTTCTGTTACATTTCCTATAATATTGTCACTTTTCTCGTGTACTTTATTTTCTTATTTTCTTGTGTTTTCTGGTCTTTTCGCGAATTTCATTTCCTCCTCTGCAAACGGTCGCTACTTATTTATCCTCGCTGTTTCCCTCATATTATAGGTCGGGGTTTACTCGGCGCTTTTAGAGGCCCGTGCCCTTGCACCACTTCCACCAGTGTTGGTTGATTCGATAGTGAAGGTAATGCTCCATCGATACTGCAACCTCCACATTTATTCTTTCTCCTCCACTTCAGTTGTCCGATCTTCTTTTTCTTCCTGATACGTACATTCCCGGGCCATATTTCCTACATTTGTAACATTTATTATATTTCTTACGCAAAGAAATAGTCCAATCCATTCCCTGAAAATTAATGTTAACTGCTTCTGGTAAATTTTGCACATTCGGTATTAAATACGCAAATCGCGTAAACGACTTCACGTAAGACAAATCATTACCGAGCCCTAACCTCAGTTCTTTAGTGTCATTTACGACTTTCCTATATCTTGATAAATATATTATAAAGACGTCATCTCTCCTATATGATACATAGTGCAAAAATATCTTTACCGCTCCGTTACCAAATTTTCTCACTGGTGTTCTGATGTCCCTAATAACCCCATGCTACTTTTTCTACTGCTTCTTTATTCAACAAATAAATATACACACTTCCTTCTCTTATACGGGATGCATACGGGATTACCTCGCAGTAATCATGTCCGCGATTTTCCTTACGCAGTATTCAATAGTGATGGATCGAACGTAGGCAATCACCACAGCATTTTTGATACTAGGGCGCGAGGTCATGCTCGCCAGCCCCTGTAAAGGGGCACTTCCCCTATACATTGCATAACTGAAAACTAACTTTTCGCTATAATAATTTTGTCCACACCATAACAATTACTATTTTAAAAAAAGCACGAATAACACCGTCCCAGACGTCTACCCGCGCGAGGCGGTACAATAACAGTACTCTCTCCAATCTACTAGGCACACGACCGTTAGGCTCAACGTCTAAGTAGAGCTCTCCTGAGCCACCTCTCCCATGCAGTTGGGAGGGCAAATACACCTCAAATTAGTTCATTTTACACTCAGAATTTACAAATAAAGATATTCTTCAAAAACAAAATTTCGTCTATCCATAGAAATATATACAAAATTCTGCAAATTTTCTTTTTATAGTTATTTGTTGAAATTTTTTCTTTCATCTACGAGTGTAAGTAGAAATGTTTCCAATACCTTATCTTATCTTATCAGACGACCTCGTGTTTCTCTGTGGAGGGATGTCTCATCACGATCGCTCCGTTGGGGAAAAGGAGATTTCGTAGGTGGTAAGTGCCAATTTCAGTGTCTCGGCAGCTGGAAGGCAATGTGGAGTAAATCGGAAAACTGCTTGCAAGTGGGTTCAACAATATCGTGAAACTGGGGAGGTTGGAAATGCTGGCACTGGATTGTGGCGAGTGTTTACCGAAGCCCAGGACGCCGTTTTGGTGAACCAGGCTAAGGAGAATCCTTTCCGCTCTTCAGAACAGTTAAGACGCTTGTGTAATCTTCCCGGTAGCGCGAGAACTTTTAGAAACCGTCTGAGAGATAATGGACTCCGATCAAGGATGGCAGCGACAAAGGAGGTGCTTTCTACAGAACAGTGTATAGGTTAGCATTTGTCTTGGAAACATTAATCGTAATTGGGGAAACGTGATTATCTCAGACAAGAGTGTTTTTTCTCTGCAAATGATCGACCTGTCCGCGTATATCGACCTCCTGTAACACGCTATTGTCGTATGTGTGTGTGAGAGAGAGAGAGCACGATCTGGACGCGTATCTCGAGCATGTTGGGGCTCAATACGTTTTCGCGGTGTAGGCATTCTTTACAGAATACAAGGTCTTACTTATTGGCATCAGTATCTCCATATCTTGCGAGATATTATGATACCTTCGGTGCGGCAATTGTATTCTGCTGAAGAACTATTTTTTAAGCCTGAAAATTCATCTGTCCACACGTGTTGTTTGGTGCAGGAATGGATTGCAGAGCAGGAGAAAGTGAAAATTTTCCACTGGCCCCCGCATGCCCCTGATGTCAACCCACTCGAAAACCTGTAGGCGGAGACGAAGCGTGTCATGACCGAAAATTGGCCTGATCCACCTCCCACAACCACTGATGCGCTCAAGGATGTTGTATGTGAAGCGTGGGAGGAAATTTCTAACAGTACGACTTACGCGTCCACCTTAGTTATTTCAATCCCTAGACGGTTGCAAGACGTGATGGACTGTGACGGGTATTGGACTCGATATTATGTGACCAAAACAGCCCTTTTAAGGGCTCAAAAAATACAAACAAAGAAATCCACAACTTGGTGAGCGTTAAATACTTCCCGTAGAAGATGTTTAGTCTTCGAAGTTAAAGTTTGAAACTAAAAAATATATAAATAAAAGTGGATTTGAACTAGGTAAGATCACTTCATACTTTCCTTCTAGCGGTAAGTTACTTTAGCAATGTGCCAAACAACCTGTGTAAAACCTATTGCTCTTACTTCTTGCTTCCATGCGATTAAATTATAAGATCTTTTTTAATTATACGAAAATTATTGTTTGAAATAAAAGTATACATTACCCGTCCTTTTAAGGTTATTAACTTCCATTAATGTAATACAGCTATTATCAATTTTGTTGTTCATTCTACCGTGTCTAATAATATCAAAGTGTAATAAAGACTTAAAAATTTTATCCTCCCTATTTCTATTTTTAGCAAGACCTACAGATACGAAATCTATTTTATTGCTACGAATACTGTTAGTTTAAACCACAACTATCATATAACGTTTTTCTTTGTTAAATATTGTGCTCCAAATGTAAAATATGATAAATCTAGATGCTATATCAGTGTATTTTATTGAAAATGTTGTTCGGATATAATTTAGACAAGTTAAGGCATATCCAATTCCTTCTCAATATTTTTATTACAATCAAGTATACTTTTACATATTTTGAACTTAACATGTTTTGTTGAACTTAGAAAGCGCTACTCTGGTGTATTATCATATCACACTTTCTATTCTGTTAGAATTAGAAACTCTCGAATTGATTTTTGTATCATTGTTTTCTTTATATATTTGTAGAATTGATTGCTTTTAAATTCAATATTGAGTAATTTCTGATTAGGTTAACTGAATTTAAAAAACATTTTAAAAAATCCTCGTGAAATATATTATTGAATACTTTCNCTTTCATTCACAAATGATCAAACTAAAAATATCGTAACTTAAAAGTTCATGTATAGAAATGATTTAATTTATACTTTGAATTAATGTATTAAAGTATTCGTAGGCGTCATATACTTAGCATATATATCAGCGCAATGCAGATTGAACTTTGAAAGCGTTCCAATTCATCTCTTTCAGTTGTAGCCACATTGCCATATTTGTCGTAATGCAACTTTGCCGAACTATGAATTGCTCAGCGTATGTTTAAGATTTTCCTAAGCAATGGGATAGCGTTATCGAAGGTTTTGTTCATTACAGCTCGCAAACAGATCTTTCGAGCTGATTTGTAGTATAAACCATATTTAAAACTCTGTGCGCAAATGTCATCGAGAATCGAAACAGCAGCGTAGCGACAGTAGAGGTTCATTTCTAAGGTGCGGTATAATGGTCGTTGAAAAATAATGGTCTCCGTCGATCACAGAAATAGGCACCCAATTCAACGTGTTCTGAAGAGGAAGTACTTGATATGAAGGGAATTTGAAGGGGCTCCCTTGTGGATTGACATTTGAAATATAATCAAACGGCCACACATATTATCTAATCACTCTCGTCTGAGAACATCACATTTCTCCAATTTTGATTTATGCGTTTATTAGTAAATGCTACCTATTACACTATGTATTAATTCTGATAACTAGCGATGTGGTTCATCGCAATTCAAGAGATTTCTGTATGTTTTTGAACTAAAAAATCGGAAAATATCGATCCACATTAAAGTACTTCCCAAGGGAGTCTCAACGTTTGAGAATTTTAATATTTATGAGATCACCTGGGAGGTCTGTGGTCTCGCAAGTTAAATGTCAATGATTCCATTGACACAAAGTGCCATTTTTTGTTAAACAGATCGAAATCAACGATTGAAAACACGTTGAATTGGGTGCCTATTTCTGTGATAGATAGAGACGTCGAGTTTTTCAACAAACATTATACCTCATCTGGGTAAAAATAATTTGAATGAGAGAAATAAGTTCTACTGTAACTCTACTGTCGCTACGTCGCTGGTTCGATTCCCGGTGACATTTGCTTACAGATTTTTGAAATTGATTTATACCATAAATAAGCTCGAAAGATCTGTTTTGGAGCTGTTATGAACGAAACCTTCGATAATGCTCCGACATTACTTAGGAAAATCTTGAACATACGCTGAGAAATTGGCAATTCGAAAATTTCGCATTAAAAAAATATGGCAACATTGATAGCAACTGAAGGAGATGATATTGGAACACTTCCGAAGTTCAATCTCCATTGTGCTGATACATATCCTAAGTATACGACGTCTCCGCGCACTTTAATTCTTTTGATCCACATCTATATATGAAATCGTAATTTACGGTATTTTTAGTTTGTTCACTTGTAAATGATAGTATACATTACATATTTCTTGACAAAATTATGTTTAGATCTTAAAATTACCGTATGACTACATTCTTAAATATTCCGTTTAGAAGACAACAATCTACAAAAAATTACAGAGAATCATGATAAAAATAAAGAAAACAATTCTAGAGTTTGTAATTACTATGACAAAATGCAATACTTTGTTATATTGAAGTTACCAGAAATATTTGTGACATGATTATACACCAGACCACTGCTTTTAAATCTATTTTTCGGTGGGTTCAGTAAACAAACTTAATTTTAATGATAATATTAAGTAGAAATTTGATATGCTTTAAATTATGAAATTTATGACCCAACAATATTTTCAAAAAAACTATATTAATATAGCATCTCAAATTTATCTTCTAATACTTTTGGAGCACCATGTTATGTACTGAATAATGTAATATGCACTGTCTGTATGTCTTGCTACAAATTGAAATTAGGTGGGAATTTTATAAAGTTTATTTAAATCACAAAATAGTTTTTATAAGATGTTCGTGGTAAAAAAAACAATCTAGCTACTTCAAATACGTTTTTGGACGATGGTCTCGCGGGACACTATTAGTTTATACTTTTCAATGCGGATTTTTTCTGTCTCCAAGTAGAGAAACAAAAAAGAAGTGTGCTCTTTCCACACAGTGAAATCTATAATGAAGATAAATGATAATTTTTAGAATTCCTGATTTACAACCTACATATTCAGAGCGATCGTCATAAAGAAATTATTATTTAAAAAGCCTCTTAATAATGAACTAATAATAAACATGTTTTTTATATCGCAGAATCTTCCAATAATTACATAAACTTTATAATAATAAACAACTTTGTTATTGTTTTATTAAGATATAGAGAAATGATTTACGTATATATTTATTGAAATTTTTAATTGTTCTGTTTGTGTTTCGATTCGAAAAGCTTCTTGTAACATTCCATTTCTCAAATCCCTTTAAATACGCTAGTCACACTCCTATCTCTCCTTCCAGAAGAACACTCGAATAGTGTAGAGACCAATATATCCTGGGCTAGCACACAATCTGAGAAGCAATGAATGATGACCAAAATATAAATATTTATAATTTATAGAGAAGCGAGTGTTCTCTTCATTAAATAATTCGTTGACCTACGAAAGTCTTGACTTTTAGTCAGACTTCCTCAAGGCTATAATTACTTATATCTGGTGTCTGTAACTTTACTTACAAGAAAAAGTAGTCATAAGGAAGAAATATTCTATGCAAAAAAAATTAACGTCGGAAGCGTATAATAAATCCAAAGCCACAAAAGTATTTTGGTTATTTGATATATTTATTTTTCTGTAGTTAACATTTCTTCTTCTCATAAGAAAAAAATAAGAAGACTAAAGAAAATATATTTTAGTAAGTTATGTTGTCGCACTAAAGAAACGTATCTTTGAGGCCATAGAAATACGTACAGATGACAACCAGTCAAAAGTATCGAAAGTATTTGTTTTTCAGGTCACTGTGAATGTAAGCAAGATCTTCTGAATTTAACATTTTATTAAGTGCAAAATATATTGTGTTTTCAATAACTAATTACCATTATTCATGGCTGATATGAAAATTTGATATTGCGATCGCTCTCCTAAATTCTGTTTGTCTTCTAGATCGACGCATTCTAAAGTGATATTACTTCAGGTCATAGAACGTGAAATCCTACTAATTCCTACAAAGTAACGAAATTTTCATCTTCGAAGACCAGCATATATCCAACAACGAAATATTGTGAAACTTAAATACATTTGATATGGTTGTTTAATTGTGTTTGCTTAGATTAAATCTACATCTAGTAACATTCATGAGTTTGAGAGCAGAATTTTCATAAGTTAAATAAATCTAAATGTTTTATTTTAATCACATTTTATGTACATTCACGTTGTACTATTTAGTTATCACTTTTTGTTTCAAATTTGCGGATTCTTTTGATGTCCATTTCTTTCTCATTCTTGTTCGTTCGTTAAAATAACAACTTCTTACAAAATGACCCTGAATCTGGGATGCTGGAACCTACTAGTCATAATAACTTTGTATTTAGTTTTGCATTGTTATCTCATCTATTGCTCGCTGGATTTTTATCCTTACTCTTAAAATCATGTTTAATGTCTAATCAATACATTTATATTCAAAAATTTGAACAATCATGTTGATTCGTAAAAAGTTATATAAACAATGCTTCTGAATTGCCTCGTTTGCCCCTGCTATTGAAATCAATGAATTCTACGACGTGTTGATTGTAACGAAAGAAAGTAGAGAAAATAATGAAATTGATATCTGAGACAATGTATGATAATTAATAAAACGCAATATTAAGTGCGATGTTTTATTGTCTGATATTCTTAGAGAATGTGTATGAATTCTATTCTATTGTTTTTTGAAGTGTAAATAAAAGTTATACTTTCTGAGAACTAAAAATAAACATTTTTGTAATGTTACTCTCTGAGCATATTGTTTTATATGTTGCACGATTACAGCCAAGCGCTGTAATTTGCATCAATACATTTCTTATAGACGTAATTTATTTATTGGTTAAAAATCATTAAAGATATCATTAAAATTAACATTTGGTGTTATTAATTCATTTTATGTTAAATTTGTTTCCGTAATGTTTGAATTCCGATTGACCTTAAAAATAGTATAAAAGAGCTGCATATCATTTGAAATTACATTAAACAACACAATAATTGATGCAAATGACCTTAAGTTCTTTACGCCACTGAATCAAATTCAGAGGTTATAAGAATATTAATAAGTAATTCCTGAATGCGTATCTCACGAAATTCATACGATATCTTGCAATAGTATTCAAATCTGTGATTAAACAATATCGATTTTACAAGAAGAAGCAAATCTTTTTACGGAGAAGTTTAGTTTGTCTTATATTCCGTAGGACGTCGTTGTGAGACAACAAAACTTGAGACGTCATTTAAATATGGATAATAATAGAGTTTATTGAAGTTAAGAACATAAAGAAAATTTTTGTTATGGAAGTCCAAGACGTGTATAATAAAAAATTACAAAATATTTCTTTAATAGGGGGGTAATAAAACATTTTCTCTCGTTACGATTTAACAGGGGTTTGTTCGCCTGTACTAGTCTTGTATTGGTCTGCCAAATATGGAAGTAGTTTCAATTTCTACGGCTAAATTAGTATTACTTTCAGCCTATTGGTGTATTTTCTGTAAATGCTGTTGACGAATATATACATGCTTATTACTATGTCTTCATTAAGTTATAAAATACTAGACTATTTCACAGAGCAGATACATATAATTAGTGGAGTTGTCTCTGCAGTTTAAGAGATACTTTTCTTCGTTCGTAATTGACTCATTTCTGAAAGCAATAACATTTTTCGTTGGTATTCTTTTTTGTTAAACACAAGAAATTCGAGTTACTAAATTGTGCGAAAAATACATGCCACTTTGTGGTTACCTCAAACACTTGGTCAAGTAATTGCAAACCTTTCAGAGTAAAAGTTAATAGTTCGGAGAAATGGATGAACCTGCAACACTAAATACTAATCTAATCCCTCATCGATGTATAAAGTTCTTAGAATTAATTCAGCTAGAGTTTGAAAAATTTGTTCAAATACTTTCAACATTAATGAAAAAATATAAAAACCATTGTTTTAATTTTAGCACCTACGTGCGTTTATTCATCAGTGATTTGATTGAAACTCTCATGAGATGCATTTCTTTTCCTAAACCAATAGGACAATTTCATTTATTTGCATTGCATGTTATAATCACGTTATTAACCTTCTTTACGCAAACAAACCAGAATACTTTACTCGTTTGATGAATTGAATTATTATTTTGACCACAAGAAACTTGAAAACAAAGTTAATCAAAAGCTGCATAAATAAAGAGTCGATTAAATATCCACTCATACTGAAATACCATCTAAATACTACGCCTTCGCTTCTTGCGCATTGCTGAGCAGAAATGCGCGCGTTCAATGAATATTCTCAGCCAAACTGGTTGAGGATTTCAGAAAGGAATTCCTTCACTTATTCCATGCCAAAATCGGTTTAGTATCTTAAATTCCCCGCAGCTTTCGCAATTCGTTTCCCTTCCCCATTACTTCCCCCAAATCATACGGTCAGATGATGGAGACCTGATGACGTGAGCACAGCCACATAAGACATGGAATAAATATATAATGCACACAAAGAAAGCAGGAACAATCAAAACTCAAAGAAAACAACTTTATTTCTAATTATTGACTATAAAAATTAATGTGTTTCTTCGCCTTGATTTTTAAAAACTTAGTTGTTCCAGTTTTCCTCAAATGATACGGAAAAGATAAAAACACTAGAGTGTCTTCCCCAAATTTTGAATTACCCTCAGAAATATGTTCTCTTTCAATTAAGTGTCCCGACTACGAGAAGGCTATAGCCGACATTGGGTTTCAGCTAAGCGAACATTTCTTTTTCGAACAGCATATACTAAAAATTTTAAATCTTAAACAAAATGATATATTCTGCATTACTTTCATGTTTGCTTTTCCATATTGGGACATAAACACTAAAAATGATCAAATCCGTTGGAAATTTAAGATAAGAATGCTTTTGTTTCAGAAAAAAGTGATTTATGGATTTTCTTGCACATGTTCGTACGAGTGTCAGTGACTACGATTAAACAACAATTCTCTCTCATAATTTACAGATTTCAGCCATTTTGGTGCAGTAAATAATATATTACAGTATTCAGGCAACATTTCGAACAAAAAAACAAATCCTTGCTAATTCTCAGCAAAGTCTTTCGTAAGCTTAATTCGATGTATTTGAATTTGGATTTATTTTACTGTATTATATATCATAATAACCAGATTAATTATTTAATATAAGAGAATAAGTTCTAACATGACGAAACATTTATCAAAAATTTTTAATGCGTGAATGCAAAATTTGATTGATCTAAGCAAAAACGTTCTCTGTTTGTAATGTTTGTGTGTTTGGAAATTAGGGTGTCCATCTTTTCAATTCCTTGTTATGAGAAACCATCAGTCTCTTGGATGAAAGTTAGAATCTTTCAAGATAAATATCACTACAACATCAGCTGATAATATTTTCATGAGCATTAATCACTTCCAAATACTAAAGTCTAAAAGGAAATTAAATATTCATAAAATAACCTTGATTAAAATAGTTAAGTTTGTAAAAGAAGTTTGTAATTTCAGTTTTTTACGTCTAATATTGTAAATCATTTATTTAACTTGAACAATTTTTTCTATTACTTATTATTTTACATTTTTACTTTGTTTTGACACTTATTTCAGGATTCATTGGGTACAACTAATATTCTCAACTTTACTATTCCATAGTTATATGACGGTAAAAATAAATAACTTAATTAAGTAAATATTAAAACAAAATATTAATAGGATGTCTAAAGATAATAATTGATCACAGGAAAATTATTAAGAATGATAAAAATTGGATAATAGTAGATCATTGTCTTAATATAGATCATAAATGAGATGGGAAGAAATTGATATTTTAGATAAAGAAACAAATGACAAAAAATAATACACAGAGATATTACAAATTAAAACAACCCCATTTTTTAAATTTACAATTATGCACAGAAAAATTAGCAATTGTTGATGATTGTCTATTATATTTTTGTTAAGGTTTACTTCATACAGTTACTTCTTTTTATAGTCATGTAACTATGAAATAACGAAACTGTGAATATCAACTGTGTCTGACGAAGACTCGAATAAGAGCCTAACGTGGTAAAAAATGCAAAATATATAGTAATTGTCTACAAACAGGTCGTTAAGTTGAATTTTGTAATTTTTAGTGTGAAATATTGTCACAAATACAAAAAAACGTTGGGCAGTTCACTTCGCTTCTTTTTACTTCAACCTCTTAAGTATAAATTATTCCTCGTTTAAGTGTCTGGACATATTAAAAATGAGAGTAATCCTGTGGTATTTCAGGATGTTTTCCAATTTCATATGCAGGTTCAGGAAGTTACAGGTGAACAAAATCTATTGTTCTCGTAATTTCATAATGGTACTTCGCTAGTTTTCCATCATTGTCTCGAATTCTAGCTTTAGCTTTAGTTCAATTTAATTTTTATCCAGAAAAAGGTATATGTCTACAACGAAAACTCTGAACAAAAAATACTATACTAATTGTAAATTACAGTGGTTCTCATAAAATCAATTTTTGAATTTTGCACGGGGCATTCTCCTATTTTGTTTTACGATTAAAAATATAATTTCCATAAAAATTTCAGTTTGCAAAAATATATTTTATTATCTGCGACTATTTTCTGGACACGGAACGCGGTTTAGTCACGTGACGGTAAGTGGTAGTACTAATTCGACGCACCTGTCCTGAAAATTGTACTCGGGAATAATTAAGACGACGGCGATATTGGATCCCAAGTACATCACTTCCCTTCCCGAAGGGACAATAAATACTTTACTCAGGATTCAAAATAAGGAACTTTGACATATAGGCAGGCGTTCATTTGAACATATACGGTACACACAATATTTAGGTTTCTGTTAACAATTGTAATACTGAATCCAAAGAAAAGTTTATAGAATTAAGTTTATGACGTGATCTTTATCTCGACATTTTACCAAAATAGGGTAGTTTTATTTTTTCTTAAAAATTACGTTTTTTAAATATTTTCTTGGGTGTATAATGGTAAATAAATTAATATACTGTTAAAATATAACATATCCGGATAAATGGGGCCCGAATAAGCAAGGTCCGGTTAAACGATGACCGGGTAAACAAAGTTCCACAACAAAATAAAAACATCTGTCGTCTGTGAACCCTACGAATAACCTATTAGGAAGACTATACGTTTTCTTTCGAGTGCTGCTGTCTGACTGACAAGACTACCACAGGAGTGAAGACAAAAAGGCAGGGAGAAAAAGGCAGTGATCTTGCTAAAGAAGCCACTAGCTTTAGCCTCATGCAATGGAGAAATACGTCAATACTTTGGGAAATATTTGCTAAATTTTCAGATTTCATGATATACAATATGATTGTGGGAGCATGGATACACACTGGAGATACTCTACATATTTTATAAGGAATCATAATGTTCAACTTTCCACATGTACAATTTCTCACGATATTCTGTTGATACCTGAAGTTAGTCTGTCTTCGAGCACGTTCTAAGTCTCTGCTATAGTAATAATATCAGTTTTATCAACCTGGTCCTCTCCTAAACCTGTTTAGTTGCTGATATTATTCTGGTGATTATGTATCAAACTTAAAATATTTCAATTTGGCGTTATTAAAAATGGGTGTATTTTTATTACATAACATTTGCACTTTATAATCTCTGATTGTGCTCCGTTCTCCATTTGCAGTATTCAAAACTTCTTTAATTTTTATAGGTAGTTACGGAGTTTGAAACTCATAATCACAGAATATCAAACTGTGATGTGTACTCATGAGGAACTAAAACTATCAGTGTGTTGGAGGGATATTAGAACACAAAGTAATATTGCACAACTTTATTCACGATACATCACCCTAATACGCTAGTACTCATGACTCAACATGAACTCTCTCACATGTTTAGTGTCCATCAGACAACTAACTAACTGAAAATTCAAAAATCAAAATATTTATATCTTACAACAAATGGCAATGCGTTCAACATTTCGAATCTCTAAATTCTATTCATCTAAATTCACAATCATCAGGATACATGATTATCCAAAGATGTTTTGTATTTCCGTAAAATAAATTGGTTGGTTATTGGAAGCAATGTTAGAAAACTGTGCAAGGGATTCCGGATAGTACAATCAATAAATTTGTAAATAATTAAAATAATGAAAATTCACGGAATACGACTCACATATATATCATTTTAATGACATTTTTTAAGGGATTTTATATTTAATACATTTTTAGCATTTTAATTCAGGAAAATGTGAAATGAATAAATCGATTTTAAGAGTAATAGTAAAAAAATTACAAACTGCGTATGAGCTCGTGGAGAAGTACAAAATTAATTTGAAAATATTTTTTTGTACAATATTAGGTTTGAAATCATTCTTCTCACGTCGATAAATATAACTTCTTTTTTCAAATTATACAATATTAAAAGTTAAAGGAGAACTAAATACTGCACAACATTGAATTTCAGAGCTAATTTCATCTCGAACGACTTGAAAAGCACAACAAAATTATTTCATTTGTCATGAAACCTTACAAACTCCGAAACTTTCCCTGGCTCACGCAATTAAGATCAGACCATTTCATCCTAATTTTGAGTTCACAAGTCGCAGATGTTTCGTAAATTCGCAGAGAGTATAGAATAACAAGTGATGAATACATACATATCGACACATGCATAATCCGATAAAAGATTTGTAATTCTGGCTCATTACCTCCCCCCGATTCTTTCAAAAAAAGGAAAAAGTCACTTCGAAACATTATCCTCAGTCCTTAACGTTTGGAACTTAATTCCAATATTTCCTAAAGTGACAAATATAAAATCGCACTAAACAATGGTGGTAAATATTCGTATCGTTGTCTCATAAATAATACTTTATAAGGAGGGAAGTATCCTTCTCATGGCCAGTGAAAGAAATAATTGACCTTGAAAATTGTTAAGCCAATTTACTTCAGTTTTAATTTGGAGTATTTTCCTAGGCGCTTCGCGACAAAACAACGCGATTCTGTGGTCGGTTAAGAGAACAAAATTCACAGGATTCCAAGTCTAAGTGATGTTGGCAAAAAAAATTCCATGAAAAATTTGTATACGAGTTACTCTTAATTGAACTACTAATTGAATTCTACACTTTTCATTACTCCCAAATATATGAAGAAAATGAGGAAAGATAAATATTTATTGTCAATTTAAACAATTGAAACTACGAGATTTTAAATAAACCAAAAAAAAACTTTTGAGGAGTCAGTATTTAGAAACAAGATTCAAAATTATTGCATTATCGTTAATTTTTTAGATGGTTTCCTATGATGGAAGGAGCCATATAATTTATAAGCACTTTGTACGAGCACTTACTGTAACAGGAAATTACCCTACAGTCACGTTATTATAATCTCAATTAAGAGATCATGTCGATTGATCTTGTTAGTGAATTTTCGATAGATCATTCCGCTCGCGGACTCCAAACTGATTATCAATAGGAGTCCATTTACTGTAAATAATTTACTTAAAATCTCGCGAAGTTATCTTGCCGAAAGCAATAACTCAATTTATGCACTCGCCAAACCTGGGCCGCTGCCCTACGTAACCCCGTCAATGCTTTAACACGTGCAGAAAACCATTTCATTAGGATCGCGTACAAACCAGAGCGAGGCACATTTTTCGATTAAATTAAAAAGAAATACAAAATAACCCCTATTTCGAAATTTATCCGACAACTTGCCATAAAACATATAAATGAGGCATTCCAAAATCCAATCACCTCACCGTTATTCGCCAAATATCGTGACCTCAAGAACACCGCACCGGTTCACAACGCGCTCAAAAGATCCCCAACATAATAACCCAATCCTTCGGCCTGTCATCTGACTGGTGAGACAAGTTGCCGGGGAGCCGGCTAAGCGACTCATCGCACCTAACACGCTCCTTTCTTTCTAACATCCCACCTTCCCGCTCCATGTAGAAAAACGTGAATAGCAAGCTACAAAATCTTCTTCCTGTTCCAGAGACAAATTTACGAACTCACATGGAGTAATATGAAAGGTGATAACAAATAACGAATTATTCAAGAAAGTGAATGAATTAAATAAATTTCAAACAAATTTTCTTCTTGTTTAAGGACATTTAATCATACGATATCATCATTTGGTTCCAAGTTACACCAGCGACCAGTAACATTCTTAACGGTACAGAAACCGTATAATAATTAACACGGTTTTATTAATGTTCCTTCATGGCTAGGAAAATCCTTATCTATCAACTACTTACCATTGTTTTGATCACACCTCAAGAGAAAGAATAGCGTGCCGTCGTGACGAAACGCAAACCACATATTTTGCCTAGAATGGTTCGAAGTCCTGCCACTAGTGTGTGCGTGTGTGTGTCTTGTGTTGGCGTGAGGCGTTAGCACCGTTCAAAAACCAGGGGTTACTGTTCGCACACATAGCGAGAAAGCTTCCCACGAACCACACGAAACACTTAGATTACCTTTAATGTTTCCACGCGAGTTACAACCACGCTTATCGACTTGCGTTCGAAATCAAATAACTTTCTCAAGCTCAACGGATATCGGATGGGTCTGGATCATTAATATTTTCACTGCGGCGAGGTATCAACGTTCCTGTCCCAATATGCTGCAATATAATTTAACTAATACAATACACCATTGTTAGACGCGATCTTTTGAAATGAAATAAGATTTTGGTACAAAAACAATGTAATAGGTGAAATAACAATTCTGGGATTAGTCGACAATAGTGAGGTCGTAGCTATCAGCTTTCCCTTAATACTATGTTCAGACGGAAGCAAACCATCTAAATCGGTAACATGCATCGAAATCGATGTATCAGCAGTGAACTTGTTAACTGACTACTATGAGTCTTCCGTCCGTAATTCATTTCTGTCTTCTGTCAAAATAAACTGCCAACTGACCTCTCGTTGGTGAACTAACTTGGTGCGAGTTATATCGCCAACTGACCTCTCAAGGATTCGAATTACGAGTATTATCACTAACTAACCTCTCGCGGGTCTTACTGAATACTAACGAGTTTCATTTACCACTCCCCCGAGTTTTCCTTTGACTCTGACCTCCCTGATTGCTGTCTCAAGTCATGCCGTCAACAACCACTGGCTGATCTTCATCCTGATTAGTTTGTCTGAAGTCCCGCTCCGTTACAGTTAGATTGCGGTCCACCACTGAGGTGACGCCGTCAGCACCTCTCACGCAATTCTCGGAAAAGTGAACATTGTAACCATAAATGCCCCGGTTACTCTCCTCGGACACAGGTAGTAATGTTTGAACGCCAGGAAAACATGACAGGTTTCACCATCCACAAAAAATAAACAATACATAAATGAGAAAGTAATATAATACACTAATATATAAATACCCTTAGTTACCTCATTGTTCTTGAGTAACTTTTGTTCTGGATGTATCAGATTAAGTTATAGGAGACAAATTCACTTTACAGTTTATAGAGCGATTTGATGGTTTCCAAACATTCCATTTTAATGGAGAAAAATAAAGTACTTCACTTCAACTCAGAAGCATGAACAATTTTTTAAACATTGATATTCAAACTTTGTTTACAATTAGCACTTTGATCATTTAGCAACAAATACCTAACTACGGTCATTAAACGTGCTTGTGATAGCACAAGTAAGCCAAGAAAAACTACATCTCATCAAACCAACGGTGACTGGAACACATGTGGAAGATAGGGCCATTTCTATCCAAAACCTTCATGACAAAATACACTTAATCTTGCTTCACAATACTACACACACCACAATACGCATAACAATTTTCGGCAAGACATCAGAGTAGGCACATACCAGAGTCAGTGTCAACGACAGTGGTGCACGGCTGACGGTGCGGATTCCACTCAGAGGGGTGAACAGTTCAGCATCACCAGCGGGTTCGACGATGTTTTGGAAGTTTCACTTTACCACCTAACTCGTGGAGAAACGCATCCGTCACCAAAAGAAGGTGTCATTCTCCGCATCCGTGACCAAAAAGAAGCCGACCTCTGCCACTATCCCACCTGGATCCGCCACAACACTATTGGCAGGCGTCCTCCTCCAACCATCCCATAAAAAAAAACTCCCGAACACAGCAAACGCGCCCCTGTTATCCTATTGGCGAACTACTTATTTCTCCGGGTCGAGAATTCATCCGCCCATCTTTACGTCATCGTGAATGACACCAAGCAACAGTGCGCAACCTAGAGCTATGAGAAAAAAAACTTATTTCTCGTTACATTATATTTCAGTGTATTGTAGTTTATACTACAGTGGGATAGAAGTTGAAAATGTATTTTTCTCTTGTCCTCCATGACGTACATTACATGATTTTACATGAATTAATTTAAATTTTCTGATTTCCAACAGTCAGTTACGCTGCCACCTTCCCATATTTTATAAACTGTGTATTTCATTTCATATTCACGACAATTTTATTGGCTCTTGTTGAAGGTTTTATTCCTTTGTTTAATTGAACTTGTTTCAATCATTAAGAGAGAAGTGCGACTAATATAACTGGGACATTTTCTCTATAATCGACCAAAAAATTGATCATGTCAGAATTGACAAAGAACTTTTATTTCAGTTCATTTCCATTAAATACTAAGAGCTTATTTATTTAATAATTTTATCTTTACAGCAACCTATCATCTCTCTTTCCCAATTCCCTTACCCAAGTCCAACGATTAAGTGGAAGATCCTCAGAGCCTAAACCTCGCCAGAAGGTATAAAATAAATAAATAGTTTAGCATTAAATCACACCGAGTTCGTTGGATGTGAAAGTTATGTCTAGACGTATAGTGAAAGCAAAAAAATAAAATATCTATATTAAATTCGACGTTTGTGTCTGATAGCCACCATTTCGAGCATGCATAAACACAATACGATCCCAGAAACTGAAGTCACACAATAATATAATACTGGTAAGATGGCAAGTGTGCTTCTAAGATGTCCAATAAATTTGAATTGAAATAAATCAATTTTTCATGTTTAGTTTTCTTTTGTTGGAGTATAAAAGTCACGAAAAAGCTAATTTACTTTTACAGAGGAATTAACTTTCTTTGATAAGTAACATTAAATTGGTTCAACTTACAACGAAAAAGCTTTGTCCATGTAAACTGTGATTATCTACAGTCCATAAAGTATATAAAAGTGAAAGCAAAAAACAATTCGCTCATTTAATTTTTTTATGACCGAGATTGCTGAATTAGTCGCTTAAAGTAGAACCTTTATTTTGATGAAAACATCAGACGAACCAATGTCAAGAAAAATTGTATTGTTTTACATTTCTGATATTTTTAATAAAATTTCATAAAATTATTTTAACGTTTAATTTGATTTTCCTTATATTTAGATCTAAATGAATCTAGAGCACTTCGACATGACACAAATATACTTCATTGCTAATACTTTTAGAGAGGTGCCCGAGAATTGCCAGCAGATATTCAAAACATTTTCAAACTTTTTGTGATTCTGAGGAAGGAACACCGAGAAATAAATTTGCTTTTACATTTAGTCTATTTACGTCTAATAGTTTTAATTAAACGAAGAACCACCATTCCTCCTTGAATCCAAGGAAGTTATGATTGAACAATACGCACAAAGATCTTTGCTCTCGTCCAATCGTCCTGCTCTTATGCTAGGTCGCCTTCTCTCGCCTCTCATGGCCACCCCTGATCCCTGAAAAATGGCACGCGCTGCGCCCGCATTGGCTTTGACAGACTTGTATAGCGTGTTTGTCTCTGTGTACATAGGCCCGCGCACGGCCGCTGCTCGCTCAACGCCCCGACCCGAGTGCCGCGCCCAGTCCCACCCACTTCCCAGGGCATCTCCCCCTGTGTGCGGGAAAGGCATTGGATGCTCTTTACCTCTACACGCCATGCCGTTTTATGGCACTTTCTTCCACGTTCATTGAGATTCTAGGATCAATTTTCGTTGGATACGTTTCATTCACTCCAGCAGATTGGGCAATTTGAAATGCCAGGAAATTACAGAAGTGACAATGGCGTTTTAGAGAAACCACCAGTTCAATATATTATTCTTTTCGAAATCGGTGTCCGTCATCGAGACACCAAGGTGCATAACTATCAGTTTCTTTCTCAGTAAGATAGTTCGCTATTCCCAAATTTCATAACCCACAACATTTCTATTGCGTCACCCAAGACATTTCGATTTCCATATACTCTCGAGCTACTCTCTACTACCTAAGGTATTCATACTGACCCGAGAGGAACCACTCTCAAAGCACCCTTACTGTGCCAACCGTTGAGGTGTAACCGATGAGCAAACACCCTACCTCTCTATCATGCTCTCTACATATTGTTGCGCCAGAATGGAAACCAGCGACCAGCAACCCCATTTACTCCAGCAACCTAGAGTGAGCCAAGATACCTGCAGAGTTGTTTTATCACAATCGTCACTAGAACGTCCTTCAGCACTCTCTCTACTTGATCCATCTCTGTGTAGGGACTCCACCCCCACCCCCTGGGCAAAGTGCTCTCATCTTTCCCGCACTCCCCGACGCGTAAACAAACACCCGCAGCCTCGTTTTTAACTCCAAAACACGGTCAATCACAGCGCTGCTTTATCCCTTGCGGCGCTTGAACACCATGTCATTCCCTCAGCCAACTCTTCGCTTACATCCCGAAATATTTGAACAACCCTTTCACTACCAACAACCTCCCTCGTCCATCGCCCGCTGAACATCACAAATCTATTCGCAAAAACCTCCTCGACATCAAGCTCAACACTAGCATTATTTCTCTTCGCAAGCCCCCCAACCTCCGTTACCTCCTCAATAAACACTCAAAGCCAACACTTTATCTCATTCTATCCTCGACGATCATGAGCCTTGATTTTGAGAGTTGTCAATATTTATCCTGCGAGGTGCTTCTCGTTACCTCCCACCTACCATTCCCACCTGGAAACTGAACGCTCTCCTCCCCATTCTTCACAGTTACTAATGGCGCGCGGATCACAGGATCACCCTTCTCTCTTTCTCTCCTCACACTTCCTCCTCTCCTCGATCTTCCACCCAGCATTCCGAGCGCCGCCTCGGGCGTCCGCCAAATGGTTAATCACCGGGTCTGGGTGCCGGCGCGGGAAGGGAGGCACGAGGCGGACGGAAAGCTCTCCCGTCCGAAAGCGGGGAAGCTGCCAGATACGCGCAAACTACGCGCAAATTGCGAAACCGCACGTGGCATCATTACAAATCGCTGCCTCTAAAAAACAAACGTACGGCAAAAAGCTCAGCAAGCGCAGCGATTCTCGAAAATAGAAAACTAAATCTTTATCTTGTGAAGTGAAATATAGGATCATTGTAATGGTCAAAAGGAGCAGCCCAAGAGAATCTCGTTTATGTAATGGTTTGGACTCATGTAGTAGGTATTGTAACAAAAATATTAAATACCAGGTTCCGTTTTGTCTTCTTGATTAGCATTTCTATTCTCATTTTCGACAATAAACCTTGTATCTTTAATTTATTGCTTAGTCGAAAGATGCAACATTTAATTTACGGAGAAAATATTTAATGTCTCTCTCCGGAAATGAAATTGCAGCCATAGGTTTAACAGGCCCATGGCTTAACATTCAAAGCTATAAAGCTACATAAGTCTTACTGAAGGGTTATCATGTATAAAACAATGCATTTGTACACTATTACATTGACTCGAACAATTCACAAGTACATACAAAGGTAGATACCGCAACTCAGTACTCTGAATATTTGCTCAAACTTTGTGTTATAATTGTCAACATTCCAGGAGGTCTTTTTGTTCGTGCATCACTTTCTTAAGTTTAGTTTCCCCCTCGTAAAATGTACTCTAAGAAATATAGCGTAGTCTGTTTTACAATTGTACGTGTGACTGTTCATGACTTAGTTGGAGGGAAATTTGTTGAGGTATTTGATGATTTTACATCTCATTCAACAACATTACAACGAATAATTACGCAAGGACTGCGAGTAAAATTTGTTCCGCGAGTCTTTGATTGTTAATTCCCATACACTTCTTCCTTCGTCGTTAGCATACATTTTCACCAAAAGCTACCAGTCTTGTAACTTAGTGAATCACATTGATCCAACATTCCGAAGGTCCGAATAATCCCCTCCTATTTCCAAGAATGAAGTCTTCGTAGTTAAATTTTCTTTAAAATTATAAGCTGAATGTAATACATGTATTGAAACAATCTCGAAAATTATTTTTTCTTTATGATCACTATACATTTTTGTATCATATTAGTAAATACAAGACAATCTCCAACTACAATTATTAATATTTATGACCTAAAATGAACCGAATTGAGACAGCCTCGAAGTTTATTTTTGTGTAAATTATGTGTAAAAGTGAGATGAATTTTGGGAATAGTGAACACCTGTTTACTACCAAAGAAGGAACATTAATGAAGAATATTTTAGGTAGATAGGACATTTAAGATGGATTGATTAAAATATGAAAAATTCACGTGATCAAAATTGGAGGAACTTCGTAAGAAATAAAATCAATTATCGAGCAAGAATATCCTCACTGAATTTAGAACTTTGGCACGTTTCGGAGAATGGTTAAATAAAACTCTTACGAAACTAAAAGTTGAAACAATAACACAGGATGAAAATGGTTTGAATATTCCTCATCCTTGTTCGTAGGTGAACAAAGGCTATGTAAAGTGTACGCAGTCAACCACGTAGAAAATGTATGTAGTAAAGAAATGAACGCTCACACTCTCTCTATAAATTATATTGGAATGTACGAGTTGACTGGAAATAAGGACATGATATAACTTCATTTTTGAGTGTTAAAATATGAACGTATTATATCAATGTGTCGATATGAACATATGTCGAACGTGTAATTTTATACGAAGTCTGTCACAACGACACATTTTTTTTTGTTAATGCTGTCATATCCTTCCACTCATAGGGGAAGGCAGAATTCGTTTTAAGTGATTTCGATGATTTGATCTATCCACTATTTATATCTCTATTGTTAATACGAAAAGGGAAATCTCTCATAAGCTTGTCCAGGAGGGTTTCCACTAGCGTCTTGACACCAAATTTTTACTGGGAAATATTTTTCTATACAAATTTTGTGCGGATGAACCATCTTTCGACTCGAATGCTATGTGAGTAAGCCAATTAAATAACCTAAATATCAACTAGAAAAAGTCCCACAAAAACGGTAGATACGTACAGAAATTGATGACCAAATCTAAATCTAATTACAAAGTTCCCATAACCCTCGTGCTTGATTAAATTTCGGGGTAGAGACGACCGAGGCTCCTGATAGATCCATGTCGGTATTCACGGTACATGAAAGACGAAAGTTAATTAAGATTTCCTTTTCTGGTCAGTTTCCAAGAACTTTACCCTTCTATTAAACATGTGTATCTCAATCGCTGTGCAAACACGCTTTCTAATCAATTTTTCAAGAAACTTAATCTGAGGGGGAAATTAATAAGATATCAAAAAATACAAGATAATTGAATAGAAAGATCAATGAACAAATTTAAACTTCAATAAAAAATTATCGATCTCTCCACTTCATCACATTTGCATGAACAGTATTTAAGATTGAGCTTTCAGCTTATTCATCAAGACCTCTCTCACGTAGACAAACCCTGAACTGTGATTTGCGACCTCAGCACTGAACTTTCTCTTTTTAAAAAGTAATATTCCGTCTAATTCCACGTTAAGAAGCTGATATCAAGCACTTAGATAATTTAACTTACGTTAAACTACTACTGTTCGCATTAGAGGTCAGAAATTGTGGTGTAGGAAAAATCCAATCGGAGAACTGAAGAAAAATGACAGATGCTTAAAACGCTAGAAATCTAAAAACAAAATACAACAATTTGCAAATATAAAGCAGAAACTTAACAAGAAATCTGCTTGAGAACATATTACACTTACAGAACGTCATTGCTTTTATTCCTTGATCTTCTCAGCGTTTTATTCTCAAACCGTAACTCCCTTTCTAAATATGCCTCCTTCCGTATACGAGTAAGGTAGAGGCAAACGTTCGACGGGATGTAATGGTTAATATGAACTTAATAGTTTGTCATCGGTATATTTATTCTGTAGATGTAGTTTTAAAATTCGACTGCGATACAGATTAACCTCAAAATATTTGCTATCCGCGATTTAATAAGCTCACAGACTTGTGACCCGAACTTCAAAAAAGCGCTTATAGCCTAATTTGCTCAATATCTGAGTGGAGGTAGCGGGCCTGCATTGTGAACTCAAAGCTTTGTTAGTGCGGGAATCGCACAGGTGACTTCTTGATGGCGAGAAGTTTCACGAGCATGGAGATTCCATGGACGGATCTCCCCTGCAGGAGCCCTCGACGCCGGCGGTCGGTGCACAGTCATGGCACCTCCCCTCCGCCATCGTTCCTATTCTACGTTAATCATGAGAGCGAGCTGTGGAGCTGAGGCAGGGGAGAAGACGCAAGCAACAGGGGAAGTCGCACATACACACGCCGGCGAGCACTTGCCCCGCGGCGGAGCGGTGGTGGCGTCGCGCACGGTCTCTCTCCTCAGATAGGAAAACACGCGCGAGGGAACGGGCTGCCTTGGTTGCGGCAGGGAACACTGAGACAGGGCTGACAAGGGGTCGCGTGTGACCACGGACGTGCACTAGGATTGTATTTCAGGGAGGATAACACACGTATATCTGATAAACATTATTTTTTATACACATTATAAAAAAGAGACATGTTCATTTATCCGATCGAGAAAAACCCCTAGAAAAATTTCTTTTTATATATTTTGAACATTTTCATCCCATAAGTATCTCTGTACGAAAAAGTACATACTGGACATTGCTATTTGAATTATTCTTGGCTAATGACATGAAAGCACATTTATCAGATCAAAAATACCCGGAAACATTGATTTTAAGAGAAAAAGTTTCGCAAGTACCGGTGTTACACACAAAAAGTAATGTATAGAACACTAAATAATTGGGAATTTTTGTCACTAAATTCCAGTGAAACGACATTTTTCGTTATGTTATCCTATAGAGACACGTTCTGGTCAAGATATATCCAAAGTGGGATGACAGTTGAATAATAGAACCATACATATTAGCTGGGAAGTGAAAAAATAGACCCAAAACCTTTTCTACGTAACTGACGAAGTTATAAGCCGAAACTGTTTCTTCAAATATGTGAGTGGTTTTCATGTGTTTTATTGTTTCATTATCTTTAAAACCTTTTAATTTATAGAAGACAGCAGTGTCGCATTCAAGACTTGTCTAAATAAAATGTTAACACAAAATAGGAAATAGGGGAAGAAACACAAAAAAGTCTTTACAACAGATATAAAGTAAATAAGGCCAATAACTATATTTCTCAATAAGTCATCAAATTGTGTTTATCATTTGAGTTGTTCATTAAAACAGGTACGAAAAGTAATTGAAATAAAAGTTTACATTGACCGTTAATAATAATATGTTAATCAAAAGCACCGAAGAATAAAGATAACTTTGTGAAAGAGATATACTAGTCTGGTGGACGTACGAAATTAACATATACGAATTAAACTTATATTGCACATTTCGACCAGTGCTGAATTACTGAAGGAACTCTCGCTCCCACAAGTTTTAGTTGTTCCTTACACAAAAAAGGAAAGTAGGTTCATGTATCTTGTGCTTCGCATAAAGAAAACGTTGGAAGACTATTATTCATTCCTTGACGGGACATTGTATAACATCTTTATTCCTGCTAAATTTGACAATGACACAATAAATACTTAACTTTGAATTTCAAGCATGAATGATCGATCGTGCTCTGGGCAGACACCAGACAATATACATTTTACTCGCAAATCGAACACGACTGAGGATGGCAAAGAGAGGGTTTCCAGTAATACATGAGAGTGCATTACAAGCTGAATTCTATCATTATAATCCGCATTTTGAAGAATGAAACATATGTTCATCCTTTCCTTATGAATTCTTATTCTGTTCAAATAATATATATTCACATTTACATCAAGCCATTACTCTTATCTTTGAATCGTGCAAGACAATGGTTGGATTTTAAAAATAGTCTTTCCCGAAAATTTTGAATGACGGGAAATATAGCATTGTCCGGTAATAAGTTGCTGAGATAATTATAATATAACATTTGAATAAATATTTTCAATCAATTTATTTACATTATATGTAATAATTACGTAGTAACTTTGATAAATTTGTTTACATGATCGTTTATTATAGCTGTCTATTAATAGGACATAATCATATTCCACGTCTCACATTACTGACCTGCAATAAATTAACTTATGTGGTGCGTAATAAATTTTTCATTTTAGTAATTCGCTACCCAAATATAATAGTAGACGTATTGACGTAAATATCCTGAAAATGTAGTCTCAAATGCAATATAAGCGTATTTGTTTATTTATTAGTCCCAAATCTCTAATTTGTTTTATGTGAATGTACATATTTTATGTTTCAGTAAATGTTTCAATACAGCATTGTTCATACTTTTATTTCAATTTATTGTTTTCCCACTTCACTTGCCATCCATGTCCATTTCCTTGAGTTTTCAATTCATACCACTCATAAATTATAGGTCCATTTTAAAGCTGTTTATCGCTATTTTGTATTGCACGACTTGGAAATATAGTGCAGAAAAAAGAAGTACTCGTCCCTTCTTTCCGAATAAGTTATGTAGCAGAATAATTATGTTAACAGTCACCCATAAGAGGTGGAATGTGGAAAAAAATGTGTCCATCAGGCACTTCTTTCTCTAACCCCCACCCAAATGCAACACCCAGTGAAGCAATATAAACGATGACGTAAGAGAAGAATCCATACGGTACGGTTATTTATTTATTTATTTATTTTATGCCTTTTGGCAAGATTCAGGCCATGAGACCTGTTCTTCCTCCTAACCGTGGGACTTGAGTAAGGGAATTGGGAAGGAGAGATGCTGGTAGCCAGGGAGAATATTGGTACCGAACCAACATTTGTCTGGAGTAGGTGAGGGAAACCCCAGTTGAAAACCTCACCTAATTCGGCCGAGCAAGTTATGAACCCACGCTCTACCGCTCAGCGGGATCGTGGAAGCGAAGACGCTACCACTAGACCAATGCTGTCGGTGAGGGTCTGCGAAAGTCTGATCTCAGGCATCGAATCATCTGCGTAACTCTGAAAGTAACAATCCATTATTGAAGAAAAGGGACGCCTTTGAAGCCGTTATTCCAAGAAGCTCCAGTTGATGTTAGTCAGGGCAAAATGTATTCTGATCGATATAAGGTTCGACAAGGGAGCCCGTTGCGGAATTGGTCGGTCTCATTGAGGTTGTACTTACTATTGTATAACAGTCCAACCCCACACGTGACTATGCCATTACGCACTAAAGAAGGCCGCATAGTGCATTATCATTATGCCGGTCAACTAACATAATTCTGAAGCAGAAAGATGCTTCCTCATTTCCGAAATTGGTCTCGTCCTGACTGTTGCGACTACATAATAAATTTTTTAAAGATTACCTTGGAAATATGTCATTATGTCTTAGCAGTAGTACTCCGAAATTCTTTTATTGATGAACCGATATTTCACTTTACTGATTATCACTATTAAATAAAACGCAGAACCTTTTCAAATATATTTTTATGCATGTCCTTCTAGAAGAAATCTAGATCTGAAAAACTGAACCAAACCCAATGTACCAACAACACAAAGGGAACTTAAAACCTTCACTAATATTTTTCTGGTCTGCTTCCAATAAAAAAAAATCTTAGGTCAGTGACATGTTAGTATCAAAATATGGGGGAAATATTTAAACAATTATCAACATTTTAATTTCATCCTACAACTTTTTCAAATTATTCAATTCAGCTGGTCCTGCAGATTATAACCATCGTCACCGTTCACTGAATTTTATTGCGATGTTTCAATGAAAATAAGCAATTTAGACGCTGCACAATTGCGCCGCTCATTTGAGAAGCTCCATTTCAACTTCTGGTGCATTTGATAATTAAAATGGAAATACACCTAGAAAAGAGAAATTATAGCAGGTGATATCACTAACGTCTGAAATCATGCGTTGATCAACAGAAATCTACGTAGGAGGCACCACTAATACATACGAAAACCAGCTGAAACATGATGTCCAAAGTTTTCTGAATACACTAGACAAGATTGATCAACTTTTACTGAGCTTTCGTCAAAATGTAACGCTTTGCATCTCATCAGTTGTTTACAATTGTAATGGAGTCAGATTTGGAGCAATTTCAGATTTGTTTTTTAGTGGTACATTTGCTAACGAATGATACAGAATGATGACTGTTTGTCTCAATCGACCGAGTTTAATAGTTAGAGAATATTCGAGCGGTAGGGAAGATGTGACGGGTGATAAGAGAACGGGGTGTACTCGCATCGACCGAACTGAATCGAACATCGACGCTTTTCATGCTGCAATGACAGGGAACCGTCGATTAGCGATTACCTCTTTGAACAGAGTTTCAACAACGTTTAAAAAGCAGTCCACACAATCTCTGAAAAGTATTTGGAAAAAGAAGGCACGTGTTATCAAGATCTTCTTAAACGCGATCCAGATTTGTGACCACTCACGACAAATCGTGGTTCATGGTACCGGAGGATAACTTATTTCCATAAGTACAAATTGAAGCTAAAATGAACACTATTTGACGATTAAAGATAAAGTGACGAGCAGCGGAATATTACCAACATGGTCTGGAACGGCTTCATGTCACTTTAAAATGAGTCAAATACGGACTAATTTACCACGGAGAAATCCCGTATCCAATACCTTCGAGGTTGACGAAGGTGAATACAAGTAAATATTGTGGTCTCTGATAGTTCTGTCATTCAAAGCAGTGTACCTCGCTAGTCTAAAAATGCCCTTAGAATCAAAAATTGCCTCAAATTACCCATTACATTAATATACGAGTAACTAAGTAAATAATTTGTATTGCAAAGATCTGTGTTGAACTGTACGATGCTCTGCTATATAATAATTTCCGCTAACGAAGTATCATTATTAATGCCATTTTTACTTAC
The DNA here is from genome assembly GCA_002313205.1 of Laupala kohalensis. Taxonomy (NCBI): domain Eukaryota; kingdom Metazoa; phylum Arthropoda; class Insecta; order Orthoptera; family Trigonidiidae; genus Laupala; species Laupala kohalensis. The sequence continues at coordinate 743,479 of NNCF01126247.1, read as the reverse complement.
AACTATGGTTCTTAAAGAAAAATGAAAAAAACAATAATTTATCCATAATAATCATTTCAGGTTCAATATATTTAGTTAACTAATCATTAAAAGAGAAATATTTTGTGCACGAGTATGTCAATTAAATAAATAAAATTGTCTTTATAGATGAATAGAAAGAGATCAGTAACCTAAAGAAAAGAACTCAAATGTGTCATTCCTCATTTATTGATTGTTATTTATATGCACATAAAAATAATAACGTTCTCTCTAAATTAATATTTTTCAAATGCATTTGAAATATCGTATCTCCAATTATACTTATTAAAATGTTTCAAGAACAGGAGATGTTGCTGACAAAATATATTATTAGTCGGAACACTACCGAGGGGACGTTCGTTTCTCCGCCATTGACACCACTCCTGTATAGCTTTCATCATTACTTATTAATTTACGTAGATTTAAGATAGCAGGTTGGAACAAGAGATGGTCATTCTTGCTGGAAACGTGAGATTCAAGAAAAGTTTCTTCGCCGTAACAGAGGAATACGACGAGAATAACGATGAACAGGGAGAAGAAAACCTTAACACCTACTCGGATATTGAATATATAACAGTTGGTTGGCGACAAAGGGATGAATTAAATGTAGCGGAAAGGCAATCACGTGCGCGTTTCACTAACACGACTTCAGGTTTCTCTATTCGCAGGAATATGATTAAGTGGTGTTTTGCGATAACCCCATTGTTTAGTCGAGAAGAGCGTGAAAAGTGATACCCGTTCTTACTCACAGAAACCGATAAACAGGTTTCCTTCTGCCGAGAAAATAGACTTATCGCGCCTATCTCCTCCATCACAAGGAACTGGTGGCGAAATGAGCATAGCTTCTTCTCCCTTTCCTTTGCTACAGGACGCAAATGCACTTAGGATTTATGCCCCTCAGTTACAGCGTTTATTGAAATTTATAAAGAAACCTAAATGGCGGTCGTTTCCCGCAGGGTCTGACTCCCCTTCTGAGGGCGGCTAGTGCGCATGAGCAGCTAACAGGGGCTTGACATCCATGGTTGGAATGAACTACCGCAGGGGTAAAAAGCACCCGGGTTATTATTTTTCTCTTGAAGTATTTAAATATACAACTATTAGTCCTTAAAAATATATTCTCCCACTTGTTGATCCGTACTCGTTCTTCACTCTATCTCCTTTTCCCAGGCGTTACCACAGAAGTATTGATTGCTTTTTCGTGGTATATGCAATTGCAATTAATACGTATGTTAATTTGTAAGACCTCACTAACTGTTATTTTTACATTTTTCCCTGAAATTTTTATAATACCAATTTTTCCGAATATTCATTTATCAGTGCACTTAACTCTCTATTCCATTCCTGGTTTGTTCTGATGTACTTAAGAAGCTGACTTTTGAAATTATATACAGACATCTGTATGTATTGATCTCCAACACAGGTATTTTTATGTATGAATCACTTTTGCAGAAAAGCTGGGGTTCATTACATGTTTGTGGGTAAAACAACACTGAACTTTAAGTAGAACAGATACGATTGACAGAGAATTTCCTAATCAATAATCAAGAATTCTTTTCCCCGAAAAACTTGATGAACACGCACATGCCTAAGAGATGGGAATACTTTAATGGTTTATGTTTTGGATCGATGTATTTAATCGATTATTATTTGTGCCGATGAATCTATTAATCGCTTTTGAAATTTTTCGTTTTCATAAATAGATAATTTTCATTTTAAATTTAAAAATTAAAACTTGACCAAGTGAAATGATTAAATTTTTTGTAACGTAACTCGTTTTTTAACTCGTTTCGTCGTAGAAACGTGATTCTAGCCAAAATCAAGAATTCTTATTAACAAGAAGAAACATAAATCATAAACGCTACCCATTCGCATCTGAGACAGCGTGGCTCAGTGGGTAGAGCGCTGAGTTGCTGGCTCGATCCCCGGTGAGGTGGGGATTATTCATCACACCTCAACATCCAGACTGACTCCCAGACCCACTCAACCTGCTGTAAAATGAGTATTGGGGTCAAATCGGTCAGAGCGAGATGCTGACCACATCTCCCCCTCCTCGTGCCGAGGTCAAGTGATTGCGGAGCTCTACCCTCCGTAAACCACTTGGGCACCTTCGAGGTCTATTCAGGGATAGTTTTGATCCTCTTGTATCAGTTTATTACGGTGAAAGGATATGTTACAGGCCCGTCTTCCGGAGAACAACGTTTGAGCAAAACCATTCTTTGTTTCCATTTTGCTTATCATGCATCCCAATGAAACTTATTAATTACATTTCTCACTGACTGTACTCAAATATTTATTTTCAAAAACTTGATTCTACTCCAAATGATAAAGATATGTGTGCATAAATGTTAAGACAAACTCATGGACTCTTTTTAAAATCTTCATTTCATCCTAAAACTGAATAAGTAACATTTCAATAAGCTGAATTGCCTTTTTAAAATGCAAAATAAATATATTCTAACAGATAAGAAAATTCGGTGAAAGAAATTAGGTAAGAGTTACTTCAAAGGGCTGTATCTTTGTCACTAAAATGTCTCCTAAGCCAACGTTAGTCGGATTGCGAGATTGAGACGCCTGTAGAAATAAATCTAGATAAAAAGTTACTATATGGGAAATCAATATTATTTTTCTTCAATATAATGACATGTATGTTGTCAAGTAAGTTTGATGGTGCAGCACCGCTTGATGTTGTTGAATCATATATATGTTGAATGTATATATATGATAAGGGCACCATATTGTACTTGAAGGGCATTATAATTAAAGTACGTAAATTTCAGATCTCGCATATATAAAATAAAAAACAAAGAAAATTTAAATAATTGCATTACATATTAATACCTTTTTAATAACAATCTTTCCAAATCAACAGATATTTGGAAGTAAGAGTTGTTGAGTTTAGAATTTACCTTGTGACAATATTCTGATAACTAATAATCTGACTATAATTATTAATGATTCTGTAGAGGTTGTGTATTCCACTTCAACTATTCTTTCAAGTGCACTCGTTACGGCAAAACTATAGTGAGATTTGCATACCTTCACCATGAATATTTAAAGGAATGGAAATGTAAAAAAATATTTAATGGAATAGTTATGTTTCAGTTTATTTTGGATCTGTGGCGTTAAATACAGAAGGGATGACGGGGATCAATTCTCCTCCAGGGAACAAAGAAATGTTTAGATTTAGAAACTGTGTAACCCAATATAGCATTTTGTATGTATGTATCTCGTTTCGGCCAGCTAAGGACCACGAATAACGAGTGCTAGTAAGGCTCAGATTTTGCGTAAGTTCACTCACTAGACACATCATAATTTTACGGAGATCGGAGGAACAGCGTCTAAATAGGATCCAGATTGCTGTATTCGAGAACTACAACTGCGGTTGATAGTCGCAGAGGGCGGTTTTTAACCGCAGAGGGTGAACTTTTCATACATCACAGCTATTTAAACTGAGACATGGAAATGAAAAGCTACAAATTTTATCTTGCCCCACCTGGGAATTGATCCCGGGATGAAGGGCTCTAATGACCTTGATGTTAATGAGCCCTAAAGCCCCACGAAAAAAGGGGAAAAAAGAAAAAGAAATCCCGGGATGACTTGGTGACGAGCGATCACACTGACCCCATAGTCACGGAGGGGACCAATAAAGTATTTTATTGAAGCATAAATTAAAATATTTATTACATGATGTAAAACTCAAGTAATATCTACAGACGTAGCTAACAATTAGATCTATATAATAACTAATCCTTAAGATACAAGTTACAGTCACTTTTAGAAGCTATTTTTGAACTTTATTGGTATTATAGACAGTAATTTTCCTCTTATTCTGAACATCAAGTATGCAAAATTTCCCTGAGAAGTATGGAAATTTTGCTTTATAGGATGGGAATGGGGAATGGAGGTGTGTTTTCAAAAGTTCGAGTGAACAGTGATTTTCCTCTTGTTTTCGAGATCAAGTGTGCAATTCTTTATCATGCTCGGAATAAAATTTAAGATTTGTATCAAAAACAAAATTCTTCTCATTATCATGCATTCTCACAAAAATGTTATAAAAACTGTACGGAAACAGTTTCATCTCTGTATATGTTAACAGACAACAAGACATTGATCTCTGTTGACAATTGCATGTAGGAAAACTTTCCAGGCATAATATCTCACTACGAACACAGCACGCTAGCAGAGTTTCTCCGGTTAGACCAGGGCCAGGAAACAAGATAGGGGGAAAATGTCTGAGGTTTGACGCTTCAAGTAGTTTGCGTGTAACACTTACCAGACTGCGCTACCAGTCACCCGGCCACCTATAGTTTGTCCAGCGCTCAATAGATGGCTGCAAGATCGTGTTCACCCATCTCCTATTGGCTGCTAGTGTTCTTTGTTCGTTACATTACATTCTGCGTGTGGTGCTCAGGCTGTACTGTGCCGTAGGCAACATTCGCACATTTAGTGGATTTTATCTAGTGGAATGCCTCGTATTTTTGTGTGTTGCGTACCGGGGTGCTTCAATGCAAGCGGCAACCCGGAAATAACTTTCCTAGGCTTCCCTACCCCACCAGAAAGGTAAGTAATTCTTGTTGTCTTAGCGCCACTACCCACATGGGCAGACGTACTTAGCTGTCGCTTTGCTGTGCGATTATTGTTGCTTATTTATTTATAAATATATTTGT
>NNCF01126247.1:684385-737470 GCA_002313205.1 Laupala kohalensis | reverse complement strand
AAGAAGAGGAAAGAGGAAAATGAAAGATACCCTAGCCCTAATAGCGTCGGGATCGAAAAGAACAAGAGGTGACCAAGGGAGGTCAGAAAAGAGAAAGGAAGGAGCATGGCACAAGTAAGTGGAAGTAATGTCAGTCTCAGCTCGGGGCCCCGTGTTCGCCAAACACGTACTTACTAGATGTAAGTCCCCTGGGGGGNTACGAATAACTAGAGAGAAATTGATGTTTGCATCTTATATAACGTTATTGTAGTGTGTAGAAGAGTTACATTTTTCATTGAGCCACCTTTTTGTTTTAATGTAAACTTGAATTTTTACAAATTTCCTTTCCACTATGTTTATTTATTTACTACTTGAGTGTATTGTNTTTTGGTTTTCTGAAACTTAATGTTATTTAATGTTACTTTCACTTTGATAGTTTATGAAAGTTATAGTATATTGTGGTGTTTGTAACTAGGTAATGTTTTTTTTACCATGAGACTGATAAATCTAGTCACGTTATCCTATAGATATATAAAAGGTTTTACAGTAAACTTTTCTTTAAAATTAACATTGGCATTGGTACAAATTTTGTGAATTTCTTATTGTGAAGTCAGTCTTCTCACAGATATTCTCAGGTTGACAGACCTCTCCCATTTCATTGATGGATTGATATTCAGTTTGTAGAATGGAAAATTTCAGACTTTTTTTTGATATTGTATTTGCAAATGGGAAATGTAGCGTGCTATTGAATTGATTAACACCTTTCTCATTTGTTAAACAGAATGATATTCAACTTGTATAAATGAAAACTGTATGGTTTCTTCATAGATTATTGTAACTAGTTCATACTATGATATATCTATCGCTTTTGGTGACATGGTACTGGTGGATTGTCTTCATTTCTTTATCAATTATTTCTACTTGACCTTCATTAGATTTGTGGCATGTAATTCTCTCATGCAATGAGCAGAGGTATTTATACACCACTGTGGCTTAAAGCAAAACCAACATTCCATTGACTGCTTTCTATATAGCCTTTCTATGACAGCTTTTCTCATGTGACTTGTTTTAACAGTCTCATTTATTTATTAATGATATGAATAGTTGGTGGATATAAATAAATGAGTACCTTATTGCAAGTATACCCCATTTTTGTATACTGGATTGTATATTTCCATTCATATGAGAATGTCCTGAATCTTTATTATGAATAAATAGAATTAAGAGCAAGTATGTATTTTCTTTGTGTACATTTCCTGTCAATTGTCCTGTTTTCATTTTCTATTTCATATGTGTAGTAAAATATTTCAGTTATACATCCTGTTAACTACTCACAAATGTTAATTTTTGTAGGGAAAGTATTTTCAGCTAAATTATTGTGAAATTATGAAGCATGAGGTCGAGGGAGTGGGGGTTACAGTACCTGGTTGGGGAAGGGGGAGGGGAATCGGGAACTGCCACGCGCCCTGTGGCCGGTTTTTGAACTTGTAGTTTGCGTGTAACAATGTTAGGAGCGCTGAAAGCTGTTAACACACCGTTAGTACGGGAGAGGGGCGTCTGGTTTATAGTCTGTGGGTTAGACGTTACTCCATAACCTCAATTTAACTTCCGCACCAACGCGCTCCGCGAAAACGCATTGGAAACAAACCTGCGCGAGCTTTCTTTAGTCTCCGCGTCGCTTCGCCTCCGTCTGTCGAAAAGGGAACAGTCGCTTGCTTGCCTGAAGGCACTCGCTTACACGCAGATTCGCTCGAGGAAACCACCAAGATATAAGGAATATTTCGCGGTAACCATCAGCTGCGTGGCAAATTTGACTAGATATTCACCGCTCGTGTGGTGGGGTCCTCAGTTTCGTTATTTTACCAGGAATAAAAGCTACGTTTGGCAGCACGTGAATGGAGTGAAGACACAAAGCACAGAGAATTACGTACGAAAACTTCATTTGATGTGTAGTAATCGAGAATATGCATACTTTTCAAACTCTTGTATAGTATATTTTGTGTTGTATAAAAAAAGAATGTACGAATAAGAAATTTAAACGGAAGAAATACAAATGCTAAGTATGTAGTAATATAGCCACTAGATAGTAATAAAACGGGGTCTTAATATAGATTTGTTTGCTTTCCACCCACGAGAATTCCATTGAGGAATTGTTCAAGACAATTTCCATAATCGTTCTGTTAACGAGAAAACAAGCTTAGTTCAACCGTGTGAAACGTACCGATTATCGTCGAATTAGTTTTGCCTTAAATTACTGTTCCGGAGCTATCGTTAAACCAATAGGTATTAAACATATTGGAATCGAATTGAATGTTAGCTTGCATGAGCAAATCGGATATCATTTTTTAAAAAGCGTAATTTTGATATATAACGTTTAAAACGAACTATTATGAAATTTTTGAAAAATAATCTTCATCAGTTAATGTTTTAAATAACTGAGCTTCTAGTTTCTCTATACTTTTACTGAAATTAGTACTGTTTTGGAAACTAATTTGAATTTTCACTTAGTCAAGAATTTTTTTTCCATTGCCGGCCTGTCACAATTTTTATAATGTAATAATTTTACATAATGAAAATCGTATGACAAATACCTCATACAAAATGAGAATATCAAACAAGACCCCTAGGTAGCATGTTGAAGCTCTTTAAAGGCTCTTAGTCTCGGAACTTCTGGAGACCACTCGGGGTGTTATAGTAAAACTGCTATCCGGAAGTTTTCTCCTGTTTTGAAAACTCGCGATGTACCTGCAAATAATCTTCAAAATCAATCGCAAACTGCAAAAACTCTTCCTTTTTAAAGGACATGAATTGAATATCTAGGTCGGTCACACATGGAACAAGGTGTTCTTACATATCCTCAACAATTTTTTTAGAATTTTCCATCAAGGGGAGCGATAAACCATCTCACAAAGTACGATGTCTCTGAGAATGTCTCCTGACGTGCTTTGCGAAACGTGAAAGGCCTCGGCTGCCTGCTACGCGATCATTTTCAAAATTACAACACGTACCACCGTCTTCATGCTTTTTTTCAATCCACTTTCGTTTTGTATTCAACTTCCTACCGGCCATCTCATCAGGAATAGACAAAAGAAAATGATTTTGTTTTATTTCAATTATTTTTTAGTAGCCGGTACTGGAAAACAATTAACCGGCCGGCAGCACTTATATAACAGAAATAGACGCTTACAAGTAACTATTGGTTCGCCTAAAAATCATACTAATATTGATTTCGCCACAGATTTCACAACACCAAACTAAATTCGGCGTCCCGGGATATATTGTATATGTTTGTATTCTTACTTATGATAACCGTAAACCACTTTTACCTTGCAACAGTTGCGTTGCAGTGACCTTGCAACATTAGCATTGACCGGAACTGTCGGACTTTTCCCTTCATTTCCATCCTCCGAGAAACTATTTTCTCAAAATATTTTCAATTAAAAGAGAATTGTCTCTCCTTACGTTTATTACAACTTCCGTGTATTTGTTTCTTAAGTCAAGTTGTTCAGAAACCAACTATCTTCAAGACATAAAATCATGCAAATATTTAAGCAGTATGAGAAATAATTACTGAAACAAATATTTATGCTCGAGAAATTATTTTGATTATATTTCATGAAATGGGTTCTCTTGTTTTGCCTTTCAGATTACGACCGAAGAATCCACTACATTAATTTTACCTAATGAATCAGAAATGGGGTCTCGAAAGCGACCTATCTCTCCCTCCATGAGCTCTGAGCTCGCCGCCTCCCCGCCTTCCTCGCTGTCGGAACTACAACCTCGTCGCCGCTTCCACCCCTCCCACGCGTTCTGCGCGTGCACCGTGCGCGTCGAGCAGAATGAAAGGAGAGGGAGTGAAGCGGACTAACTATTTGCGCTGCAAAGACTGTGCCAGTCCGATTCAGCAGGATAATACGAAAATGACGGCAATGAGGGGGCTTAAGTCTCCGCGTGAGGAAACGTCGGTGTTCCCACGACCCGCAGGAAAATCTCCACGGCTAGCAGTACACTTTGTGGCGCTAGAGCAGCCACGAGGAGCTTTACGCCGGCGCGTGGCGGACCGTTGTAGTTCCTTCAACATTTTTGCGTTCGAGACAAGTTTTACACCGGCATGAGGAGAATTTAATTGCAAACATTTAACTGGTAGTGGAAAATCAAGCAAGAAGGACCTGCTTCTGGAAGAGAGAGGTTTGGTAGCTACGTGAGTCTTCGGTAGACGTCCTCTTGTTTCCTGCGAGGGTTGAGGGTAATAAAGCGCACGTAATGAATATATTAGACCAATATCTGTGTTGAGAGTCAAATGGATCGAGAGACTGCTGTGTGCCGACAGGTTTGGCGTTTCATTTCAAGTTGAGAACGGCTTATCTCAAGAAACAATGCCACAAAATTAACTATGAGACTTCTTGGCGCCATTTAAGAAGAATTCCTTTATTTATTAATGCGCAAATAAGGTGTCAGGGAGAAATGTGACAGGATAACAACGGAAATTACCCTTTGGTTAAGTATTTGAGACGAATCATTGTTTCCTATAAATTATTTTGTCAAAAGAGGGAAGTAGCTTTAACACTTCAAACTTTTCTGATTGGAGATTTGCCATAGAATGAGTGCGTCAGCGGTAGTCAAAAATATAAATATATTTGTAAAACTTTTAAAACATCTGTTCTGTTTATTTTAAAAGCGTCATTATAATAGTCATTCGTGAATTATTGTGCATTAAAAACCGCGAATCATTAATTATACAGTTTAAATTGTAACTAAGTGTTTGTAAAATATTCTGTAGTTTGACTTCAGTTTTCTATTTTTGCGATTGTTTTCCTGTTTTCGTAGAATAATTTCGTTTGTCGGGAAAGAGAGGGCAAATTTCGTTCTGCTATTTTCTGTATTAATATTGACACGAGGTAGTATTTTATATCGATTCTATTAGAAATTACATGGGTATTTATTTAGCAACCGGCTTTACTCAAATATTAACCCATCAAGGTTCAAATTCTTCTTGACGACTTGACTGATACTAGTTTAGTCTTCCATTAAAAAAACTTTTCTTTAAAATTAATATTCAGAACATTAAAAATCTGTCACCACGTCACTTATACTACAAAAATAATGCTCTATTTCAATCTTCACAATGTCGGTAAATTTTGTAGCAAGTTCTTTCTGGAAGGATGACTGGTGTCCACGTCTAGTTTCTGGTAGTGAGAGAGGCAAATTTATTAAAAACACGTAGAGGCAAATTGCATACAATACTTCACATAAGGAATGCTGTCAGAGGATGGAATGTACAAAATGGTCTTACAAAATGAGTGTCTCATTTCTAAACAATACACATAGAATGTAATTGTTCTTTTTACGTTTATTATGGAATACTTTGTTTTATTAAAATATTGTAATTATAAGGTCATTGAAATATATCTCAATCGGTGGCGCCCCCACAATTTTGGCAAAGGGGGTGCTGTCTAAGGGTTGTGCGAGTTCTTCTACTCCAAATTTCGCTATATTTCCATGTGCTACGAGAGAGTATGTTGGACTTGGATAATAAAAATAACTTCATCAAAGAGGGTTTTTCATATTTCCTTTATTTATTTCTACTAGTAAACATATTTATTTATTTACCTGAAATCCAATTAACTACTTAAACTCTTATCCGATCACATTATAACAAACATATCAAAACTTAGATAAGAACTTAAAATTGAAGACGTAAATGACAGTATATAAAGACTTTCAAGAAGATGTGCGCATACGTGCTTTCATCAACGGAGGAAGACCTTAAACACCGAAGATCTTCGAAAAGTGTTTCATGAACATGTGAAAGACCAACAAGAGGCAGAATGGCCTTGCACTGTCAATAAAAACAAAATGGTTCCTTCCATGAAATTCTTCGTTCTATAGAACCAAGTATATTTGTAAAAACTTTCCAAACATTCATTTAGCATAATATTAATGTAATGTTTTAGCATAATATTAGTATAGTTTTAGTATAATATTAGTATAGTTTTAGTATAATATTAATGGTATGCATAACATGCACAATTCTTTCCAGATGTGTACTGTTTGTCCTAAATTTTACATTCATCTTGTAATTCACTACCCAAAACTCTTCTTTCGCAATAGGAATTCCTCCGCTCCCTTGGCTAGAAATAATTTGACACGCTTCTACAAAATACGACATATGAATAAAAAAAGAACTTTTTTCATCCCTCGAACCACATGAACATTCCGTTTCTATGCAGTGAGACGTGGCAGGAATATTGCCTGTGGTACTTGTTGCGACTGTATCGCGATGGTTAGCTTGTGCGTAAACGAGAGGACATTCGACTGAGTTTTCGCACGCGTATAAGGGATATGTCCCGACTATTATCCCCCTCGAATCCCAGCGGAAACAACGGTGCGTCTGACCGTGTAGTGCTGCAGTTTGTTTGCGCATGGATTAACAAGATGGGGGTCAGATGTACAGGTCGCAGAATTGTTTCATTCTCACTCCATTTGTAGCCCGCACACTGTGCGGAGAATAAAATTTATAAACTGGCTGACGAACAGATTGAATATTTTTAACAATATTATTCTAAACACATTTTTTAGTATTTCTTTTATTACTTGAAACCCATTTCATTTGGCATATCAAAAGGATGGAATTCAGACTTGCAATGTATTTATAAAAAAACAGAATAACTCCAAGAAAAAAATTATGTTAAATTTATTATAAAGAGGTTTCCACTGTTCAGGAATCTCTTGATGGAAATATTCTACCAATTATTCTAGTTTAACCCAAATTTATTTACATTTTGATATGTGTGATTAATATAGTTTCATATTCTTCTTCTATATGATATATTATTTTGTCGTTGTACTACTCCGTCCACGATTAGTCATTCAACTGTCCAATTAACAAATAAGCATCGCAAAGGGACTAAGATAATAACATTTATGAGATCTCTCTCATCCCATGCTTGACTGTCATCAGCGTATTGCAAAAATTTCATACACTTCATGTTTGATGTTCTCTACTTCCGAAAAGGTGACTTCTCTCCCGTTTACAATGATTTTTTTTTTTTTTGATTTTATACTGATCAACTTGGCACGGTCTCATTTGAGTAGATGTAACCACAAGTTTGACGTATAAAACGTCTCAACCACATTTTTCAAGCTATTTTCTATCCTCCATAGGTTGGAAGTGATTATACCACTAAATGGTTGAATGTAACGTCTGTGAAGTTGGTACCCCACTTTGCTATAAAATGAAATATATTATTTTTAATTTTGTGCTAATTATGTGCTCATTGTGTGCACAAAAAAATAATTCTGTGCTCGTTCGGAAAGCACAAAAAGAAATTTATAACAAATGTGGGAGTTCTATCGGAATGTTCACCTAGCACCCACACCTATTAACCCATTCATTACGCACAATGGGATATCCCGTCACGGCTCCTCCACCTCCACAAACTGATGACGGAAAATCCCGCAATGATAGATCCTCCGCTCTTAGTGATGACGGGATTTCCCGCGACAAGGGCCTCTGTGTTATAAGGGGTATTTTGTGATACCGTTTCTCAACAGAATTTCGGGTGTACTCCTCAGTCGTTCTCTAGAGTTTGTAGTGTTTACAATTCATTTTACCGTTTCTTTTCAAGTCTATCACTCGTTTGAATCTTGGGTATTTTCATCTTCTTTCTCATATTTCTTCATAAAATATACTAATATTATTTTGTTAATTCTATTGCTTTTAATATTATAAATATTATTAAGGTTATACAACTATTTTAGTGATTTTGAAAGTAAATAAAAAAATTCGCTTATTAATTTGAATTTACGCTATTATATTTACTTTTGGAATAACTATTATAACAACAATAATTAATTAATATCAATAATATTTTTCAATACTTTTCCAGTCATTGTTGTTATAATCTTACTTTCAAAGCCAATTGCAGTCTCCAGAGAGGATTTACGAGAACACTGACAGTCGGATAGTTGTGATGAGGAAAATGGCTGCCGTAATTAATAAGTTAAATAGAAGGCTTTGGAAAAATCTTATATGCTATAATTTTGTGCTAATTATTTGCTCCTTGGGCGCGCAAAACAATAATTCTGTGCTCGTTCGAAAAACAAAAAAAATATGGGTGTATTAAAAGAGCGAGGCAATGGGAAAAAGATCTACACCATTATTTTATGCTAATTTTCTTCTTTTCTTTGTTTCGAGAGGAATTACTTTCAAAGATGCAGTTATTCATTAGTTTTTGTGGTACTCTGCTGGCTTAATATTATCTTAATGTTATTTCACCAAACAATACGATAATTATTTAAAAGTTTGGAGTGTACCTCACTCAAATTTCCAATTATAATTCATTACAAAAAGATCATTACACTAAAACCCTTATATTAAAACAGAAATACAAATAATACGAAAAGGAATAATGTGTTATAATTATCCCAAGTGATGACACATTCGGTAATAAAATTCGGTTTAAGTATATTTATCTTCACCGCCGTACACAGTACACTCTTAAGAATCTTATACAGACTATACATTCAATATCATGCACATTCAAATACAGATTGCAAGAATTTTCTTTCACCTTAATCTTTGCAATTGTCTTATAAACTGATCTAGAAAAGGCGCCAACAAGATATCTAATATTGCGCAAAAAAATTTCGATGTACAGTAGTACTCCTCTTCACCGGTATGGTCGAGACCGAGACCCTGGCAGGTTAATCCGAGATTCCTCTAAAAAATTTCGTTAAAAACAGTCTACGGTTTCATCAGGTTTTTACAAATAAACAAGAAAGTGAGATGTCAGTGCAACTCATTTCATTGTATTGTGAGATAAAACACAAACGAACGCGAAAAAATAGATTCATAGAAAAATAGACTCGGAAGCAAGAAGGGACTCAAATTGACGAACTCCTTCCCCTTTCCCGTTCTACCCCCACAACACTAACACATTGCACACCTAACGTCGCGTCATCCCGTTTTACTTTCCAGGAGAGGCCCGTCAAACAATCAATGTTTGAGTCACTACCTGCTACCTATTATACGCTGCAAGAAATAAAAATAACTGTTCCACAGGATAGACCGGTTAATCCAAAGATCGGTTGATCCGAAGCCGGTCAAGAGGGGTTCTACTGTATAACAAAAACAGTGCGACGTACAGAAATGTAGTTTAGCAATCAGTACGCAGAATTAACTTAACAATCAAAATGTTTTTATTAATATTTTCAAAATTTTGAATTTTAAGAAACTGTAAGTGGAGCGCGGAGTGTAAATCAAGTCGGTACGAGCTATCCAGAAATAGGCTTATATTCCCAAAGCATTCAAAGTCAAATCTCAAGTTTGTTTTCGATGCATCAATTTGTTTGTGAGTTATCGAGCGAACAAAATTATTATCATACACACACATAAAGACGTAAGACATTGGACAACCATCGTCAAAATTTGAAAATAGACTCTCTGTGGAGCCAATCCGTAAAGATCCGAAGAGACCTAAAAAAAATCGTCGGATTACAATACTTTCCTACTACATTCTGCATAATTGGAGAGTAAAAACAATGCATTGAGTTTTTTCTTATGGGCTAAATGGGAACTAAATATGAACTAACGTTTCGAAAAATACATAAATGAGAAAATAAATTTATTCCTTTTCGAACACATAATTATAAATCCGAATTAATTATTCTTGGACGCCCAGTTTTCTCTTTTTCAAAATTTATTAATGACATTAATTTTCCATTCTGTTACAATTTCTTTCCTAGCTTAATGTAGGTTATCTATAAGTTTCATGGCTGCAGAGTACTTGATCTGCAATGTACGAAGCAATGCATACATGTGGATTCATGTTTTATTATTGGAATACACGTGATATCCAACGTAGACACGTTCTTTTGATGTGTATATAACACCTCTACGCCTGTTTCCTTCTCAGAAAAGTTTCAACACGTTTTTCCTCGTTCTTCTTTGGCATATTCTGTGAAAGGTTTCTTCTTAGCACTCTGTACAATCGATATTTGCATTTCGATACGTGGTCGACTCGTAACATTATTCGACTCGTTCTGACGTCGTGGGGCTAACGGGCAGACTGCATATCATGTCATTCTCTCGACTTTTCATGTGTCTCTTAAGGTAAAGATTTCTCTCCAAATCGTCCTCAAGGAGGCATCACGCATCTCTCAGTGGTTTCATCACGACATTAAACGGCCCACGAGACGACTTTGCGGTCAAGCAACCATGCTTCCGATTCCACATGTGCTTGGAACCATGGTCGTCGGCTTTCGAGTGCGATGCCAGCTCTCCAATTCCAACTCAACTTTAATCGAACACGAAATCAGCCACCACATCCCTAGAAAATTACATCATCGTCATCTCATCGCTGCAACTCCACAAGACTTCAACGAACAAGCAGTCTCTAAGTTTTGTAACATTTGAGTTCTTTCTTATTTTCATGGGTTTTAGCTAGTTGAATTCTCATGTTATTAAACTATTTTGTTGGAACTTCTATCTCGCATCTCCGTTTTCATTTTCGGTCCTTCGTACCTCGCTACATCAAAACGTACCAAAATTCTCCATCATTTTTTTCTGTACATTGTGGTTGAATAAAGCATTTTTGCGGTCGCCGAAGAAGTGTCACACTCTTTATGCCGCATAAGCCCAATATCACCCCTATGAGGGAGAAACTCTTTATGTAGGTGGTAAGAAAGGGATGAAATACAAAATAATCGATAATTACTGATATTATGGTTGAGATTATAGTTTTCGGGCCGCTGAAATTAGTCATAATATTATTCAAATTATGTGATGGTATTAAAATAGTTATAATATCATTCAAATCTTTTTTTTTATACATGGGAGATCTATCAGTACTATGAATCACAAAATTTGATTGAAAGCAACTAGCAGAGTGGGAAAGTGAAAATGAAAACAGTGAACAATGGACTTTATAACAGCACATTAATCTATGCAGTTCAAGTAAGGCTTCATGCGTAGCTTTAATGGAAAGATCGTTACGAAGATACAGTCGATTAGGGTTGTCATGCAGTGAGTAATGGGATTTTCTGTTCTTAGGAGAGTTTATGTGTTCTTCAGTTAGCTTTAATAACACAATCAGGTATCTTATCAGATCGATTGGAGTGCTTTTGTCTTTCATCATTCTGCTGCAGACATGTGCATTATAAAATCACATTCCGACAGCATTTCATGCCAACTTTTTGTAACGGCAAAGATTCTGAGAGAAGTCCTTTGGCCAAATAATATCCCAGCAAAAAGAAATGCGTGTAAAAAAGTGTTTTCATTTTTACTCTCTTCATTTACAAGCTGTTTGCATGGTAGTCGAAATTGTCCGTATTCGTTTTTATTGTCAGGTGGTAGAAAAACAATAAACAGAAGGAATGGATTAAGAAAATTTTCAGAAGTGTTAAATTTACGCTATTGTGTACGGGAAATCGATATTTGTAGCTACTAATTAGTAATCAGGAATGGCAATACATTAATGGAATTCTGTTTTAAGGAGAAATTAAAAGGAAACCATGATACACCAGTAGCTTCCGTTGTTTTCTCGACGTACTTCTTCTTAGAATATTCAGAGTACTTTCTTCCCTCCCGTAGTTTTCCCCCACACTTTCTTTGAAATGGTAAAATATATGAACATTGCAATAATCAAGAACGTTGATTCAAATGATTATTTCTTAATCAGAACTCACTCAATTTCACCATAGAATATAACAGTGTATTCAAACCTCATGATTCTTGGACGTAATTGTATTTTTCCAAGCCGAAAAATCACTAAAGCTGAGTTGATAAATCTCTTTATTCCGTGAATTTGTCATGTAATGGGAAAGTTTAAATTTCATTAGAAACAAAAGATTATTTGAAAAAGAATTCAATTTTCTCTTCTTATCTCTCGGGACAGTGGTTTTCAACTCACAAATTCGTGACGTTGAAGCAAGAAAGGAGAGGTACAATCTTTTTCCTTCTCCTCCAACAAAAGAAACAATGAGAGGAGGTTTGACGAGGAGGGGGAAAGGAAATGAGTGAGCTCGCTTGGAGTCGGGTGACATTGGAGTAACTTCCATGGTACGAATTACGTGAAAAGCTGAGTTAAAAATTTGATAGTTTTTAGGCTTAAATAGATTTCAAACGAAAACCAAATAATACTTTAGATTTTAATTTTGGTGCCGCACAACTCTTTAAGTATTTTGTCTTTCCCAACAATAAACTGGTAAAATTCCAATATACTTATCGTATTGGTATCGTATTCCAATGTATTTACTGATACGTGAATATCGGCGCTAAAATAGTTATTCTGTTATAATTCACACTAATGCTCCCGTGAAAGATGGAAGTGTATGCAAACATGATGAGTTCCGAAACAAAAGAAATAATTTATTGTTCATACAATAATTTATAAAAACAAAAAAAAGTCCAAGAAAAATTCTAGAAATTAGGTCTCATATGTTTGTATTACATGTGAAACGAAAATTCATCTTCAGATCGTAAGAACAAAATCTTACTTATTGTTTTTTGAATTTAGTATATATCTGGCCAGTGTAATCAAGTAAATTGGAAACAAAAAGTTACAGTAGAAACAGAAATTGGAGAAATATGTATATAAAATGGGGTTCACATACATTTTGTGTTTAACACGTCTGGTTTATTAGTTCATTGACGAACTACTTACCAGGACTATGGTCGCACAACGTACATGGAAATCATATAGTAATATTTTTTTGCATTTCTTACCTTGAGTTTGTGGGACATTCTGGGTGAGGTTTACAGTGACATCTCGGGACCGATACGTGAGCCCGAGAGCACCCTCATAGTCTGTCCCACGTCGGAGACTGTTGACTCTGCGATCACCTCTCCGCACAAGTTGGGCTACAGGTGACCTACCAGTAGACGCACTGGTAGACGGGGACACGTCTAGCTGTCCCCTCTCTACTGCTAAATGCGCTAACAGTAGCCGAGAAGCAATCCTGCTCACCGAACGGAAGCCGTAACTTCCTACCTGTAACTACTATTCAGGGGCGCCAGACGTGTGAAGGGTCACCCGCCTGAGGATTTGATCGCCCCTACCCCGTCTATTCGGTTTAAGGCGCTGAGTGGCACCAGAGACCAAGACCATGACCTTGCCCACGACCATGACTAGATCACTACCACTTCTTGAACATTCCTAGTCGCAGATCCGTTCCCCGCGTGGTAGGCCCAAGGTTGGGTACGGGATGCGCTAGGGCTGAGCCGCTCGTCCAGTGATCCACCGAACGGCTTCTCTTTTGATCAAGGTACGTCACAGAGGCGATCTATCACACATACATCCATGCCGAGAGCAAGCCCTCTCCCCATGTTACGGGATCCAAGCTGGATCTTCGAGCGTTCGATGGGTAACGGCCCGAGGCGCACTGCGTTTGCCTCTCCAACCTACTCAAGACACCCATTCCATTTGCCCAGCTGTACTCAGGATCTGGGCAGGGTACGTGTCCCAGTACCAGTGCACTCAAGGTGGAGGAACACAGTACACCCCCGCTGTCACAAAGGTTTCCCTCTCTACGGCGGGTCTGTCGATTGGTGAGGTCGGGATTCGGTACGGCACCCGAGGGGACCTCCAGCCGGCCAGGGGTTCATGTGTATTTTCGTGTTTGACACGTCCCGTCTCTTAGTTGATTAACGAACGACTTACCAGGATTTAACGGTCGCAAAAAGTCATTGGAAGCCATATCTTATATTTATGTTATATATTAATAATGTTTACATCTTATCTTATTG
Organism: Laupala kohalensis; assembly: GCA_002313205.1. Taxonomy (NCBI): domain Eukaryota; kingdom Metazoa; phylum Arthropoda; class Insecta; order Orthoptera; family Trigonidiidae; genus Laupala; species Laupala kohalensis. The sequence goes on along the minus strand of NNCF01126247.1, from coordinate 723,744 downwards.
ATCCCGGCTTAAAGATCATTTTCGTGAATTGTGTGAAGGTATTGTTGTGTCCCGCAACTTAGCCGTTCCTCGCGGGGAGGAGACGTTCCCATCCGTAGCCACGGGGAGGCGGGCGGTTTCTACTATCTATTATATATATAGTATCTTACATATATAAACAATAATAANATATATATAAACAATAATAAAATCGCTTCACCATACTCTTTCTATCTTTCTTTCTTTTCTTTTATGTCAATAATAGAATTGACTCTCCATGTATTTATCCTCGTAATCATGAAACTAAGCAGGAATCTCTCGAGGAAGCGTCACATCCGTCAATTCCTAGGGGTGATGGATCAGCTTCCTTTTGTCTTCCATCGCAGTCATCAAGGCGTTGACAGTGCGGTCCTCCCGGTCTGTGCCGATCAGACTGCTTAGGTCCTAGCCAGTTAACTTCCTATTCGACCCTATGAGGTAATCGCGGCGCTCCTCTCGGTAAAATGGGCCTTCCGCTAAAACATGATCCACCGTTTCCGGTGTTGAGTGGTCTCGTGTACAATGGGGTACTTTTATCAAACCACGATCATATCTTTTTGCATTGTACATGCCGTACCCAGTAATAGTTCTCACCGTCACCGGAATTGGCTTGAACCACGCATGCCTCCAGACAAATTCCACGTTCGGAATGAACCTAAAGGTATCCCTTTCGTATTCATCGTCATTCCATGGGGTTTCCATTCCTTCACTAGCGCGGCTCTTATTTTACCATTCGCCGCTTTGGTTTTCTTGCTGTAGGACTCAGTGCTAATGACCACCTGTTTCCCCTTGCGGAGATGGTACAGGTTGCTTCAGAGGCGAACCTCAAGATCCAGTGTCACACAGCCTCTGAGTATCTGAAGTGCCCCCGTCGCTATTACTCTTGACGCTCGAGCGATTCCTTGCATTGGCCCCCTTTGGGCGAAAGAAGCGCACGCTTTACGTGTGAGTGATTGACTCTGTGCCCCCAGACGGATGCCGCGTAGGTAACAATTGGTAGAAACGCACCTCGATAGAACGTCCGGACTGTGTTTGAGGGTTTATTGTACTCGGCTTTGCAGATTCTTCTAAGTTTGAAGAAAAGTTTGCGACCCTTTTGAGTGACTTTCCTAACATGAGGAAAGAATGACAGATTCTTGTCCAGATACAATCCCAAGTATCTGACCTCGTCGCTGCTGCGTAGCTTTGTACTACCGATCTTCATGATAGGCTGCCTCTCCCAGTCGAAATGCCACCCAAACATCATAAAGTCTTGTTTTCTTTGAAGGCAGAGTCATCTTCGCCCTCCCGCACCACCGTAGAACAATATTCAGGGGTTTTTGCACCTCTACCTCTAGTTGCTTCCGACTGTCGCCACCCACCACAAGGGATAAGTTATACGCGTACGCTGTCACCCTGACTCCCGAATCTTCTAGGTCTTGTGGGACTTCGTCAACGACGAGGTTCCAGAGTACTGGCCCACTGTTGGATCCTTGTGGGCAACCTCTGGTCAGTAATTTGGAATATGATGTTTTTTCCACTGAGAGAGAACTTCTCTTTCTGACAGGTAGTTACTGTACAGCTGGTATATGAACGGGTCAATCTTCAGTTCTCTCATTCGCCTTAGGATGCCTGGCGACCAAGTGTTATCGAACGCCCCCTGAGTGTCCGCGTAGATTACCAAACAGTACTTGGTACGTGTCTGGTAGTCCTCTATCGAACACAGCGGGGATGCTACTGCGTCGTCCGCGCTGCGCCCAGGTCTGAAACCATACTGGCTCTGAAATAGAAGATTGTATGACTCGATGTATTTTGAAATTCTTTCGGTGCAAATTTTGTCAAGGATCTTTCCTAGGACCGGAAGGAGACAGATCGGACTGTAGGACCTTGCTTCATCATCTGGTTTGCGGGGGTTTTTCTTGTGCACTACCACCCGTGCTCGTTTCGACACACGAGGGAAGATTCCGTCCGCCAGACATCTGTTGAGGATCTGCAGGTACTTGGAGCGACAAGCACCTTGCAAGGCCACCTTCATTATCTCCTATGTAAGTTTGCCGGGGGTTTTTCGAGGCATAAGCGCCTGAAACGTTCCGTCCAGTTCATCATTAGTGATCGAAGTAAGGGAATTCTTGTCTACATTTCCCCGTTTCTGCCAGCCTTCGAGTCTCTCCACCGTGTGAGCCTCTGTTATGCTTCAAATGGTGATCATCCGGGAGTAGGATATTCAGAAGATGTCACGCGGTTTCCTCCATGCCAAGAGTGTCCACCGGTACACAGTGAGATTGTACTTAACAATTGGGGAGTACGCAGTTTATCGGAAGCTAGCGGATATGGCAACCCCATGGGCGTCGCTCGCTCGCTCTACGAATTCTCTCCATTGGTCCCTTTTGGATTTCCGAATGGCCGCCAGATGTTGATTTCTGGCTTCCGTATACCGGAGTCTTAGCTCGGATAAAACCTTACCTCTCGTTCCAACCCTTTGTGGCTGCTTATGCACGGCACCAACTGTTCGTTTGGAAACTTTCAGGTCCCGATTCCGCCAAATCGTACCTTTCCGACTGCCGGTCATTATACGCGGAATGGAACCGATCGGGACCTTCCAGATAGCTTCGGTTAACCGCGTGGCTCCGGCATCGGGGTCGCCTGTCTGCGTGACCTCGGACTCCACACTTAGGATACTTGTGAATCGTCTCCAGTCAGCCTTGGACATGTTGAAATGTTTCGGGGGAATCATCTCCAGCGGACGCGCTTTCAACCCCAAGTTGAAGCGGATCGCAGTATGATCACTGTTACTTGCGGTTGTGACCACGTGACAATCCTTCAAAACCCTTATGACGTTATCCAAAGTCACGTTCTGACCAATGTGAGAGCATTTGTTCTCCTTGAAGAATGTAGACGGCGAGTCGTCAGGATCCAAAAGGTGAAGCCGGTGTCGAGAAATGAATTCCTCCACCAACTCCCCCTATCATCCGTTAGACGGTCCCCCCACACCTCCCCAATGATCAGACGCTTACCATTCAGTCCCGTCACAATCCTCCGCAGTTCATCAATATGCTCCTTCGTGTCGACTCCATATTCGAAGTAGGTCGACAATATGTATATCTCCCCACACTCGTTCGCGAGAGCACAAACAGCGAAGTTTCTTGAGCAGTATTGTGATACTTTGAAAGGAAAGAGCTCAAGGTTGGTCGCGATTATGACCGCTCCCGGTTGTGATCCTGTGCTCTCCACCACACGGTACTTGCGGCCGAGCCCAGCTGTGGAGTTACACTGAGTGTACTGCTCCGATAAAAGGACATAATCTATGCTTTCGGAGGACACGTACTGTGCCAACTCATCCATAATATTTTTCGAACACTGCACATTGAGGTGGAAAAACTTCAGATCCATAATCAGTAAGTTCCTCTTCCCGTTTAATCACTCCTTTGAATGCCGGATACTCCCTGCCTTTTACTGCATAGTTCCGTGGCGTTCCCCCCTGCGGCAGGTAGCGCATTCGGGAGATTGCTCCTTTTTCGGGCAGTTTCTGTAGTCGTGCCCATCCTCTGCACAATGGCCACACTTTGGGACATTCTGTCAGCAGAACCGAGAAGAATGGCCGTAACGCTGACAGTTCTAACAGCGTGACGGGCGCAAAACTTCCACCACCTTGTACGAGAGCATCCCGCATACAGGCGGCCTTTTCTCATACACTGTCGGAATACGACAGGGGGTAGTCTCTACCACCCTGTTGGCGACCTGTACTCCATGGCCTTTCCTACGTCTTATTTGGAAAGCAACCAGAACTCGTCGCTTGAAGTGATCGTTGTCGACCACTTCGCGAGGTTCTGCTGGTAGATGTCCTCCAGCAGCTCCTCGTCTCCCACGTTTACGGGCAGGTTTAACAGCATCACCTTCGGATTCCGCTTTCGCTGCTCGCGAACGGCGACGGTCCTGTTACCGATTAATGCCTCTTTGATATTCATTGCATCTACAGGGGACGCGGCCGTTACCACAATCCCCTTACTTGGTAAGAGTCTTATCCGATCGACGTTCACTCGCTTTCGGTTGATTCTGAGGGGTACCCTCCACAGCGGCTTTCGTCTCCGCAGCAGACTTAATCTCCAACCCCTAGGGGTGAATAACGATTGAAGTGCTGCTGCTACTCGGGCTCGAAGCTAGGGCGGTTACCTTAGGAGCTTTTGCTCGGTCCGCGTAATTCTGTGGTTGGGGTCGGGGAACCTCCTCCAATGCCCTCTTCACACCCCAGCGCAAACGTTTGCTACTAGAGACGTGGTAAGCTTCTCTACGCCTTTCGACGACTTGGGCTTAGCCTGGTACCTCTTCTTTATCGTGAACACGTCGTCCAAGTCGCAGGCAGCACCGCTAAGCCACTACATCTGCTTCTTGGAACCCTTGATATGGCCAAGGACCTCAGTCAAAGCCGACATCGTACTGTTATGGAACTGTACGTTCCATAAGGTCCTCTCCTCCTGAGTGCGGCCACACCTGGGAGGAAGAGGTGGAAGTCCTTTCTCACGGTTGTGGCTTTCTCGGGGCCTTTGTTCCGCTATGGGCGTTACGATGCTTTCACTTCTCGGCGCGTAGTTCCCACTTGGGTTGGAGGGGGTCACTTACCGGTCTTAGCTCGAGGCCAGCGGACTGTCACCTCGAACAACGGGCTTTGCTCAGCGGCCTGCAGGGTCACCTGCCGCACTTCCGCGCTTGGAGTGGGCACTTTCGAGACAGAAGGCGATGGTGCCGTATCGCCCTTTGACCGGGTCAGCTTGACCTGAGGTGACAGCTTCTTTCCGACGCTCATCCCTTCGCTTCGCGCGTTCTTCACATGCCACCATTGCGGGATGCTGTGCATCCCTTTGTCGGGGAGCTCACCTCGACGGTTTCCCGCTTACCGAGTTTCGCCTTTTCCTCTGTTTCGGCTTTCTCCCTTTTGTTGACGGCTTTCCCGGATGCTCCCACTGCATCCTCTACCGCCGGCGCTAGTGTGGCTCTGCAGGGCAGCACCTTACTCTCGCTGGCATTGGATTGATGCTTGGGTTCGAAGGGCCACAGCTCCTTCGTACAACCGGTACTGGCCTTACCCTCATCCGAGGTGCCACCGCGAGCGGATGTCCTTTTACCGACCTTTGCCCGCTTGGGGTTCAGAGAAGGCATCGGGGTCCTGTCGGTCTGTGCCAAACGTTCTGATTCGGCCCAGGCTTCCACAATGGCTCGCGCATCTCTGTGGCTTATCTGGCCTAACCCATAAGGCTCTGACCCCTTCGTCAGCGTGGGAGACACCTGTCGAGGGTCTGGGGGGGTGCCCTCCGTGCTTTCGACGGGGCCTTCATTTGATGCCCTTTCAATTTGCTCACCTTCGTAGAAACAGAGGCCCGGCGGTTACCCGAAGGCTTCCGCGTTGAGCTTTGGCTGTCCATATCCGTATTTTTCAGACCTGTTCTTGGCAGTCCCTTGCTCAAGGGGGCTCCACTATCTAGGCCCCGCTGAGGAGGCAGGCGAACTTTTGAGCCTGAGGTAGTTTTCTTCCTGGCCTTGGCCACTAGTGTCCAACCACCGGCACCGTCATCAGCAGGAGTCGGAGGGGTCACACAACTCCGGGTCTCCTGCTGTGCCTGCTCCATAGTGAATAGCTAAGTAGATCGCAGGCGATTCTTATAGCAATTGTCACACTCTCGCCGGGAGAAGCGCGCTATCTAGGATCCCATCCTAGTGGTTTCGTTAGATAGAATAGATAGGGTCGTGGAACCCGGCAAAAAATGTAAAATAACATTTGACATACGTAAGATAAAAAAATCGCGGGGGACGAGAGTTTCAGAGCCCGCCGTTGTAAGAAAATAAAAATAAAATAAAATATAAAAATTAACAAATATCACAAGTTCCTCGACTTGATGAAAAATGAAAAACAATTTAATTACTGTCTTAAAAGAGTCCCCGTCGTGGCCACGGTGTCATCGTGATTGCTCGTCACCACGTCATCCCGGGCGGGGCAAGATAAAATTTGCAGATTTTCACACCCATGTCTCAGTTCAAACAGCTGTGACTTATGAAAAGTCCATCTACGGCTAACAACCGTAGTTGTAATACCCGGATTCAGCAATCTAGACGCTGTTTTCTCAAAGAGTTACGATGTGTTTAGGAACTAAACAGAAATGAGCCTTCCTAACACACATCATCGTGGTCCTTCGTTGGCTGAAACGAAAATACATACATTGCTTAAATGTATTTCAGCAACATAAACTGCATAGAAACGTATTATCATAACCAGCTTTATATTGAACATATCATTTAATTTAAATAAAGTAAGCATTTATATAAATTTTTATTACTAATATTTTTGTAATTCAGACAGGGAGTCTAGTGGGTACTCTAAGATTGGGGTGTTCGCTACTTCTGCTCAGCGCATCGCAACAAAAGCGTAGGAAATATCAAAGGAGGAATTCTAAAAATTCTCTTTAGGCAGTAGGATATTACAGTGGTACAGATGTCTAACTATAAAAACAAAACCTTTCGAGTGAAATTATAAATAGGAAAAGAAGTAATAATGCAAATTATGTTTTATAATGACTAATTTAGTTGTTCATTTAATGTATACGTGATAATTGGGAATAGTTATACAAGTCACGTGACCATTTTTTTCAAAGAGGACGGACCCCTTGAGAAATCTTGCGGGGGGGTCCCCGAATCTTTACCGCCGCCATTACCCATGTTCCTTTTACAACTCTACATCTCACCTTTCCCATTCTCAAATCATGGTTACATGGAAAATGAGATCCTATAAATATAAAATACAACCAAGAATGAATTTAGACATGGAATTGTCCAATCAAGCACGAATGCGTAACTGTGAACCTTGCTCGGTCGGTGCTGCCCTCTTGACAGGTGACGGAGCAAGAGAAAACGAGTTAGTCACGCCCTTAACCGCAAGATAGCGTAGCCTTTATCATCGGTAGGCGCGATCCTCCCGCACGTGCATGGCGGGAGATTCCCCCGAGATGAACTGTAGCGCGCGACCACCGAATTGTACCGTATTATCGTCACCAAAGTTTTGCATATCTGCCGTGAACAGTGTTTACACCGGATCCAAACACACTTAGCAGGATACCCGGTCACACCTAGCAGTCTGAAACAATTATTCAATCTTTTCAAGTTCTGTGCTAATTATTATAGACAACCTAACTCTTCGTACTCTATTAATATTACTCTTTCTAAGAAATTCTTATTATAAGACAAGATAATAAAATAAAAAATAATTGGTTTCATAAACCTACTGACTCAGGAAGAACTCTAAACTACCTCTCCAACCACCCTCGACGTTATCGAAAGTATGGTTCAGAGAATGCTAACAGTTTCAGATCAAGAGAATATAAATGAATGCATTAACAAAATGGGAGATTTTTTATTATAATGACTATCCACCCAAATTTGTTCATGAAATTATAAAACAGAAGCTGGCTTCAATTACGAACAAAATCAATTCTAAGTCCTCAGATATAACTAAAAATATCATATGTGCCACCCATGAACAAAGAAATTAAAAGAATTTGTCAACGACATCATTTAAAACCTATATAGAGAGTTTGCAATCAGTATTCCTTCATCCGTCCCTATAAAGACAAACTGGATATTCGTCACGGGTGGAAAATTGCAAATTGGACACGTGGATCAACAGAACATTGTCATACCCACAAACATAAAATAGACTACAGAAGAGCTAAAATCCTCTACAGAGAAGAGAAATATTAGTTGAAGGTTAGTCTCCGAATCTTTACATAGTAAAATGCTCCCCAATATGAATAATCAAATTGAGTCGAATCTGTTTACATCTGAATACAACCTCATTCTTAACAATATTAATAATCTATAAATATGAAAACTCACTTCACACCTCCAAACTACTAGCCTTGCATTACAACCTCTTCACATTGATTTAAAATACAGTACCCCACAACACGAATGTACTTGTAGACTTCCCCCTCTGCCCCACCTACGATGGTGAACTTTTCGATGCAGAACTATGCGATGTCGAGACGACAATAATAACTACGTTGATTCGACGTCCAGATTGAGTCGAAGTTCGACATTGAGATGACTCCGTTATAATAGTAATAATAATAATAATAATAATAATAATAATAATAATAATAATAATAATAATAATAATAATAATAATAATAATAATAATGGCGGCTGTGCCAACAATATGAAGAAGTAGACCATATAGTTTCTGACTGTCCAATACTGGCAAAAAATGAATACGTACACCGCCATGATAATGTTTGCAAAATTATACACCTCAGAATCTGTATAGAATCTGTAAAGAATCTGTAAAGATGTAATCGACAAGTGGTATGAACATAACCCACAACCAGTTACGACCAAAGACATAACTATCTTTTGGAACCAGTAAGTAGTGACTGATAGATCAGTAGCTGCTAACAACCTGATATTACGGTGCGAAACAATACAGACAAAACTTGTCGTTTAATAGATATTGCTGTGCCCAAAGATATGAACATCTCACAAAAAGAAGTTGAAAAAATAATAAAATACACAACTTAAACACAGAAATTCTGAGAATGTGGAATACAAAAACAGACATCATACCAGTAGAAATAGGGGCATTAGGAACTATCAATAAGACAGTACAGCTATATATACAGAAAATATAAGTCTGAATGAAATAAAAAAACTGCACTGTTGGGAACTGCCCACATCCTGAGAAAAGTATTGTAGCTGCTATATGGATTATATTCTACCCTAGGAATGTGGTTCACTCCCAGTTCGAAGAAAAATATCAGCATTAGCTGAGATAAAAATACAATAATAATAACAATAATAATAATTCATGGGTCTCCACTCCCGTTAATTCTGACCCATTTCTCTGTGGTTGTAACCATATGGTCGGAAACCCCATTCCCAATTTCGACGTTCCGTCTGTCACTGCCATCTAGTAGTGGAAGTTCGAACTTTACTTGGGTGCATTTTTCACCAAGAATTAATTTTGCCGACAACATCCTATCTTTACTTGTTTACGGATATTACTTTACGTGTTTACTATTCATGGTAGCAATAGTGAGGCAGAGCAATACAAGACGACAAAAAATAGCATTTACCAGCATCTTGCAGTAGCTCAGTGGTAGCGTGCTCGCCGTCAGATACAAAGGACCTTGGATCAAACCACGCCAAAGTCAGACTTGGAAAATGGAGGTTGCCAAACAACGTTCTTATAGGAATGTGCGTTATAAGTCTCATAGAATATGCTTTTACAAGGTAAGACGATGGATAATATCCATAAAAGTTGTAACAAAAATGATAATTCAACATTGTCAAGAAAGTCGTATGTTGGCAATATCATGGTGTCGTTGCCCGGCGTCGAAGAAGAGTTTTTTACGACGATGTGAAGACACCGTTGTCCGACGTTGAATCGACGTTACATGCGTGCGTGTTGGCAACGGTTTCATGACGATGTTTTTCGAATACAATTGAAGGACCCGTTACGAAACCCATTTCTTGGGTCTCGAGCAAACTGCTCCCCCCCTCTGTCACTTCGATACTGATTGACGAATTTCGGGCCGGTTCGAAATTTCAAACTTTTTCACGGCCCAATAATTCGGGCCGCGAAAAATCCTTAAATTTCGGGGCGAGCACTTGCTTGATAGTAATGAGCTATTTTTAACTAGTTAAAATAGTTGTTAAAACTGCGGTCAATGCTCTTTCTGACATTTATTTATTCAATTTACCATTATTTTAATGCTCCTAGGAAATTTTGTAATTTGACCAATGTCTTCTTGTTCTTCGTAGGCAAACTGTTAGTTTTTATCATTATTACATAGGTTCAATCAATAATATTAATTATATTTTGTTATGATTTGTTTTGTTCTGAGAAAATAACTTAATTTGTTTGATAACAAAACCTTAATCACACATCAATTTAATTATCTTTTTATGTTATTTGTGCATAAAATTTATTTCATTGGGTATCGCACTCCTGATATAAATTCTAAAGAACCAACAATATAATTTACACATATTTCAGGCCAACCGCAAGAGATGGTTCTTGCTTTTCGGGCCGGCCTAAAGTTATTTCGGACTCGACCCAAAGTTATTTCGGGATAAGACCAATCATTAAATTATTTCAGACCCTTCTTCCATGGGTGTGCTGATACTCTATTAGGTTGTCAAGCGAATTGATGAATTTCTCCTTTTCTCTTTCACATCTACTATTTTTTAAATGACTAAAATAACTAGTTCCGGGTACTTAAAAGATATTTAGAGAGCTTAGAATGTACTCGTCTGAGAGAGGCGTCTGAATTTTTCCCTCGATTAAAATGACTGGATTGTGGGACGTCGTGGAAAAATTTACAAGGTCGGATTTCAATGCGTTGGTTCCTGAGTTTGAAATTCAGTTCTCTGTGCCATTGGTGGAACATTTTTCTATGGGACATATTTCATTAATTTGCATAAAAATGCGATGGAACATTTATACAATAAAGGCGATGGGACGTATTTCGCTAATTTTACGACCAAATGTCTTTACTGAGCCAAGGAAGTTAATAAATATATTCAAATACTAAATGATAACGTGAATAAAAGATATAAGAATTACATTAACGCATACTCAAGCCTCGTACTCAAAACTTAAGGAAACAAGACTCGCGTCCTTATCGCTATGCCATCAGGTTGGCCCACCATATCTCTATTACGAATGTAACAGCTTTTGTAGACATGACGTCGTCCTCTCAACTAGACTTAGTTTATTGCCTTTACCGGACGTCGAACTGCAGAAAAATAGAATCTGAGCCCTGTAGTAATTCTCCACAGATGATGTAGTCAGTTTCTTACATACGGCGTACTGATATATTCTGGGGTTGACCTTGCGTCTTCAGTAGCTTTCTTGCACAATCGAATAATACAAAAGATTAATAGAAATCACTGAAGGCCTTGAGCTGAAATAGCTTGTGGAAAAAAGTAAATCTACTATAAATACTAGTACCTTCTAAATTCCGACTGGTAAATACTTTCGTTACGAACTAGTGGTTCCGAAGTATTTGCTAACATATAGCTGAGGTATATAATGGGTCGAATTGTCCACCGTTAAATGATGATAGGGAATGAAGTATGAAAGTTCATACTAGAATAATTTCTACTTAGTAACATTATACACTGTAGGTGTCATTTCTCTAGAAAATTCGATAAAAATATTGAATACAAACTTCAGTTTTCATTGGGATGATTCTTTAGCTAACGTAACTGTTCGTAAAGCTAAACAACCCTTATCATCTTCATTACAATACCTACACTGAAATTTAATTCTTTCTAGAATTTAATAGTTTAAACGAATTAAAATACCATTTATTGCATTAACTTTCACCTATGGTCAGATCGTTTTTCCAAGAACTCAAAAAGCTGAATAATATCTGAAAATGGATTCCGTGAATAAAAGCAAGAATTTTACTTAAACTTCTTCCAGGAAGAAAGAAATGACTTTTTCATCCTCAAAAGGATTTTCTTCCATGAGTTTTCATTAGAGATCATAAAAATATTTTACGACAGGTTAAATTTTTCTTTTTTCGAACCCGCAGTATCCCTTAAGAGCCTACAGCTAGTAATGCCTACGTAGTGCCTTCGTCGAGAACGTCAGAACAGCAACCTTCCCGAGGTTAGAAATACGATTTATCTGTTTTCCTTGAACGTGTTTCAAGTAATCTGAATCATAAGAGGACTTCCATAAACAAAAGAGACACAATCGACATAATCACAACGCACTCGTCAGTATACGAATGTTTGGTAGGATATCAGAAGAAAGTCAAGAAAAAGAGAGGGTAACACAAAAAGCACAGAAAAATATATTATGTGTTCTTACTTACAATATTCAGTGTCGATGAATTTCTAACTAATTGAAATGCGTCAGAAAGCAATTATTTTTCTGAATAACAAAATAAGCAACTTTCTAGCTAAGACACAGGTAATCAAGGTAGATCACAGCTCGATCGTGAAGAAGTATTCTTTACTTCTGATTTTAAAACAGATAAACATGAAGTCAAAATTATTGGTGCACAAATCACTTATAAAATCGGTTCTCGAGTACACTGCTTGTAGATCGGACCAGTTTGAATTTGGGACAAAAGCTGGGCAGTAAGTCCTTTTTTTAACAATAAATTATTTATTTAAAGTACCTATGTTTTTAGTTAAACTAAATTCATAATTGGGAGCTGATAGCATATTTTATTTATATAATAGTTTTATTTGCAATTATAATTTTAAAAAATTAATTAAGTTAAACTTACAACTAATAACGGTAGTATTGCATTAAAAACTAACTCATACAATTCTACTGCAGAACTGCTCGCACTTTGTAGTACATTAAACCTTTGGTATACCTTTTTGGTTGAATAGTTCGCGCAATATAATGTTGAACAAAACTGAATTAAAATTGGACGACCATTAAGTCAAAACCTTTTATTAAACTAAAAGTTGTGTGTGAGAAATTTCAACTACGTGTTTTGTTGAAAGAAATTATTTTGGGAAGCTCTACTTACAACTAATACCTTTAGCTGCTGTTGACCATTTCGCAACTAATATATCTTCCAGTATCTCCCCAATCGCAACGTCTAGATAGTAAATAATCGTACCAAAATATTTCAATACAATTTTAACATACACATTTAGTTGGTTTATCATACTCAATGCGTCGTATATAAGTTACTTTAAGATATTTTATAAATACATACACAAGAGAATCTTTATAAGAGTCTAGAATACTTCAGAATTTTTTAGGCCTAATATTTCGGGCCGGCCCAATATTTCGGGCCGCGAAAAAACCTGAACTTTCGGGTCAAGCATTTTAGGCCCTTCTGCCATAGGTAGCTTTAGTTTTTAGTTTTCCGTTTCAACTAATTTTTACCCCTCACAAGTTGGGAGGGAAATTGGATAGGAAAATATTGAACAAGTTCAGAAAGTGGCCGCGACGGTGGTAGGATGAAAAGTTACACACACCCACGTAACAGACTTGCTGGGAGCACATTAAAGAACTGAAAAAAACTGACTAATGATACTTAAAACGCACCTTTGAGAGAAGTAAATACGAGTACAGGACTCGAAACGCCTTCGTGTGTATTCATCTTTCCTAATAATGCTCCACACCCGTCTTTGTTGATGAAATACATCGGTCAGCTTTGCGGCTCTACAAAACGGTTGAATAGTTTTCAATGATCCAGGAGAAATACATGGGCGGGGGAAACTATTCGGCACCTCCCAAGGACTATCTAATGGGTCAGATAAAATGTTCAGGTCACTTGCGGAATAAATACGTGAAAGAAAGGTCGCTATGGTTATCTGATGTCGGAAAATTGGTAGAAGAAAATATGCTCAGGGAATCTATTACCAGTGGCGGCGATTAGGAAAAAAAATGAGGGGACAAAAATATTGACAACAAGTAATATTCAAATAAGGGAAGATTTATAATTATTGTACTACTAATATTCTTATTATTTATTATTATATACACTTAAATGCTCAAGGTTTTATTATAAAAAATATTGGAAAACAGGCATGTCCCATTTTAAAAATCAATATTGAAATATTTTATTAAAAAATTATTGAAGTAATTGTTTGATTTTCTACTGTTATACAAATTGTTCGCGTGTTTTACTTATCAGCTGATGCAAAAAAAAATGTTTCGCTCACATGAATTTTTAAGTCAAATTTAGTATGTAGGAGGGGGTAGTGGCATAAAGTTTTCCGTCCCCCTCCCCGCAAAAAAATTTACCAGGCCCTAAATTTTTTACATGAATTATGAAAATATTTGACAATTTTTCGTAGAGGTTATATTTTCCAACGAAATACAAAATAATGTTTGTATTTTTTTTTACTTTTATTTTATTTTTATTGGAAGTACTAATAACCATGCACTTTCGCTATTTGGGTCAAGAAGTTTTGCCAAAAGAGACTCCTATACTCAAATTTGTCTACATTAAATAAACATGAGATTTAAGATATGTTAACAGAGTATATAAATAAATTTTTAATTCCTTTTTTTTTCAATTCATTCATTTCAATTCGCTTCTTCTGTCTTGATATTATTTAATGACTCTCCATGCCTTTGCCAGATCGACTGCGGAGTTTTTCATTTCATACATTAAAGATTTAATGTAATGAAGAACTGTTTACTCAATATTTTAGACTCTTGACCAGAACAACCAAAAATCCTAACTACCAAGCTTTCAAGCGCTACAGGCCGCGACTTTTGGGATCCCCGCGTCGCGGGGTCTGCGGCAATATATGTTACGCCCCCACATGGAGGGCGGCAAATTTACAATTATTTGGGGTGACAAAAAAGGCAGGACCCTGGTAAATCGGTTTACTTACATAAAATATCCACAAAAAGACACCTAAACTTGTTAATAAAACACACTATCTATTAGTGAAAACCGGAGTATGTAGAAATTTCAATACTCATCCCAGTTAACGTAGTTAGTCCACGTATTACCTGTTGCGTATATTTTGCAAACGTATACTCCCATTTACGTTACGGCATTACCTTTTGGGGTAATTTCTGTCAGAGTATTCAAACTTTCAGAATTGAGAAGAGGATAGTTCGGATAATTTGTAAATATCACCCCCGAAACTCTTGTAAACTTTTATTCAAGGAATTAAGTATCTTAACACTTCCCTGTATTTATATTTATGAAACGGTCGTGTTTGTTAAGACCGAATTACTGAAGTGCCACTCTTGCTTTATACGAAACAGTCTCTTTCACGAACACAATACTCGCAATAGTAATAATATTAATCGCCCTAGAGTGTCAACCACTGTTTTCCAAAAAGGACCATATCATTCGGGAATCGTTCTATATAATTCCCTGCCCAGGAATATAAAAGATATTATGAAATTGAATATCTTCAAATCAGCGGTTAAAAACTACCTCATGCACCAGTGGTTCTACAGTGTAAAAGAATTTATTGATTTTAATAAAAGTTAAATTCGTCTTGTACTTTATCACGCCATTGCTGTAGTACTTTTTAAATAACTTATAAAAATTTCAAAAACTATTTTCTTGCATGATTGTGTTGCCGTATGGCTCATATTAATTTAGTTTTATGTGTACTCAACTTTGGCACGGTTGTGTACATTAATTCTGTAGGCCCATCGTGACCCGGGTTTTTCTCCGGTTTTCCGTCGGGTAGAGGCGGATTTCTTATACAGATTCTCTAGGCTTTGCCTAGGGACATGTTTATTGTAATAATAAATCGTGAATTTAGTGTTATTTCAATCCTTATAATTTTTAAACACTATACTCACAATAATCTATAGTTCGATAATAATTTGTACATGTAAATGTTTTGCGTTAAATTACAAACACATTGATATTCTATTAGTATTATAACTCGCAGCTAACTTTTCATCTAATCTAGGAATTTTTTGCTGAAATTTTTGAATTCGCCTCTGCCTTAGGGTCCTTAATCGGAATTGATGGGATGGTCCCTTGGTTGCTTCCGGAGAGTAAATTAGTTCATTGTCCTCCACGTGGTCTTACGCAGCTTGTACTTCTTTTCTGACAATAAATTTATTAGTTTATTATGATTTCACGGCAATAGGTAATGTCGCACTTTTATTAATATTTTTTTTGTGTGTGGGGCTTTAGGGCTCGTCAACATACTTTTATTAATACAGAAATCTAAAATAATATCAAGTGTACAACGATTCGAAACTGTACCTTCCATTTGAGACCAAAACTGGATGTCCGAAATAAATCGATGGACCTCAGAAGAAAAGAGTCGTCGGGCGATAGCGACGAGGTTCAGATTCAGCGATGGAAACCTTAACATGTACTTTCCTCATGGCACTTCCTACACGCTGCTGTGCGCTTCGCCACCACTGACTGCGGCGTTGTACCAATCGCATGACATTATCTGTATATTGTTGCTAAGTATGTTTTAAGTGATGAAAGCACAAAGGAAAGACAATTCGGTAATTAACACATCAAGAATACTGTAAATGTTCCCAGTTTTAGACATTTTATTTTAAAATGAAATTTTTATTTTCCTGAAAGAAGTGAAGGCAGCTACCTCCTGCAAGCTCCCCACCCCCCACCCCCGATCACCGTAACTAGTCTAGTAATAGGATAGTTTTTTTTTAAATTCCTCTATAATTTGTTCTTATGCTATTGACTTATGAACATTACGGATAACTACCGAAACTTTGTTAACTGTTGGATTAGCGTATGTATGATAGTTAAATATTGTGATGAATGTAAAATTAATTAACTGTCTGTAGTCTGCAATGGAAGAGATCATGAACTTGACTGTATACGATCTAAATTCAGTGATAACACGCTCTTTGAGATCATTGTAATGTTGTTAAGATCACTAGTATTGTACACAAAAAGTGGAAGTATTTTTGACTTAACAGATGAATCCTGTGTACTGTCTTCATCTTAAAGTACACTAAAGCGATTGTTCGTAGTAACATTATACACGGGGGATTAGTTTAGGGGTTTCTTCGGACTGTGTTCCTGTTTGGTCGCTAGACCTTATTAACTGACCTTGCATTTACTGATTGCCTCTCACGCCTGCCGGCGAGTAAGATGAGGGCGTCCAATGTAACGCTGCCTGTTGAAGGCATCGCTGGGCATTGAAGTCATCATGGGATCTTGAATGTGTTGTAAACCAGATCCTGTGACGTAGGAGGCAGGGTTGGACAACTCGTCGTTATTGTTCACTGAGTTGACGACAGCGAGGGTATTTAGAATAATTCGCCCTGTTATCGGGTATTCACTGACGGACATTCTCGTTGATATGTATGACCAAACAAAAACCGAATAACATCCGACGTATAATTAACAATCGGCATAGTGGAGAGGTCATGAGGACCTCACTTAACACACAATATTAATTCGAACTAGATAACTTGTCTGTATAGTAATTGGCAGAATGAGAATCGAACCAAGCACTCGAAAAAAAAGAAGCGGAGCGATAAGCAACGAATGAGACCCACACTCCAGCATCTACTGATAATTGAATTAGTTATATTTATCCAAGACTGGATGATAAAAGTTCTGACAGTAGAGTAGCATTGAAATATATAAAAAAATTAAAAATACCTCATGGAATAGCAAATTGTCTCTATGAATTATAAATGGGGGAATAGACCTGATCGACAAAGCTTTCCAAGAATGTTTGAATGTATTCAAATAAAATAAAAATATTTTTTGTATCACCTCAACGTGTACAAGTTGGAGTAAATGTTGGGAATTCAACTGCACCTGAAGTCCAGTTAATCAACAACATGGAAGAATTCTCGTTGTCTTATAATATGAAACGATAGTAAATTTAGTAAACTCTTCACGAAAAATAGCAGATGTCCTTCTAGCGTGGAGTCAATTTCAGGGATGTCTGTATTATTTTCAAATCTGTATAGAAAACAGATTCACAGTTATAACACCAAAACAATTCGCGCAAGAATTAGAAGTCGAGTCCAATTTCGTGGAAATCCTTCGACAGAAGAAATCACTATTTTCAAATGAGAGTAATGATGCATCTCAGGCCAGAAGCGTTCCTTCTACAAAGAGGCCCGGAGCGGGAGTTCTTTTTGGAGGTTCCTATTACAACCATATACTAAGTGTTTGTATGCTGAGTTTGAAATTGGAGTTGTATTTAACAAAAAGTTCAGTTAATATTGATTTTACTATCCTAATAAAATTAAAATTTACGTCTTATTTATTTTTAAGACCCATTTCGAGGCCCCATAGAGGATCAAACCCGGTGCATTTCTGTATCACTTCGTCTATTCTACGGTCAAGAAAAAACTATTTGACATCTAACATAGTTAGGTAGTAAAACTTCATTTTTAATTCGCTTTTCTGCTATTCATTATATTATTGGGGGTATTGTGTAAATAACTGAGTGAATAAGTTCATTTTGTTTTTAGAAACACTTGTAAAACACTAACTCTTTAGCGTCTTAGACTGTGGTGTCTAGTTTTATTAATAATAAATCAATTTCTTTTTTTTTCTCGAATAACCTTAATTTTTTTATTTAATTAGGATATATTTATGTTTTACTTTTATATATCTTACCTTAATGAAGACGCTGAGTGGTCAGCGACGAAAGGAGGGGGACGCTTAGCTGAAGCCCACCCCGGACGCCTGTGGTTCTCGCAACGGCATTGAGTGTCAATGAAGACTTAGTTAATTAATATCAGCCCTGATACTTACTTGAGTCGATTTCGTCTCCAAAAGCTACGTCCTTATCATCGTCCAACGATGTAGATCGACTGTCATAAAAGTCGGGTTGATTTCGTAATTTGCCATTTAAATTTAAGAAATTCGATATTGTGTTCCCTGGTTCTATTTGAATTTCAATCCGGAATGATTATTCGTGAATTTTTTTTTACAAGAGCGCAACCACGTAATTTTTATCCTTAATGTTAACAACACTGGAGTGTATGATGACGTAAGTTCCGCCGTAAAGGGATTCTCACAAATTAACGGCACCTAAAAGCTACGCCCATTACCATACACTGAAACTTGCAGGTTTATTTTATTTTTTAATAATGTGCGAGGTTTTAGTGATAATGCATCATAGCAATAGTTTCAGGTTTCACTTTCCCGCATCCTGCTAGGTTCTTCAGTTGTCCAGCACGATCGCGCCTTTTCGTAATTTGCAATAAATTTATCATTTTGCCAGAATTTGACGATCAGCAAATATTAAACATTTTTACTCCCTCGAGGATTTCGAGATTAAAATTTTCATTTAGTTAAAGTTCCCATATAATCCATTTTACCACACTTCTAAAATTTCAAAATACTTTAAAATATTTGTTATAATTTTGAACAAAATATAGTGAAATGTGCTCAAGAATAGATACTCTAACAAAAATAAGTGATGTAGATTGTCCTTGTTTTCTCTTCTCCAGTTTCTTCATTAGAACAAAAAAATAACAACAATAAATTATGATATCCCGAATTTTTAACACATTATATTCCCTCCCAAGAAGAAAACTGTTCATAGATTTCAACTTTTTAAGTCAATTTGTTTTCAGAAAACATTTAAAAATGAACTATGAAAGGTTTAAGTAAGTATCTTGGCTTGAAGTTGTTTGGTTTTTATGCCAGATGAGTTCTATAAAAATTAAATGAATTTAATGAAGTAATCAATACTGTGGAGTTAATTAGGTAGAAACTTCAATAAAAACTGCTTCTGCACAAATTTATTTTTATTAGTTGCCTATTATTTAAAGATGAAAGAAACACAGTAAAAAATTTTGAAAATTTTATTGCAGAACTATTTTTTTTTTCATTTGAGTGTTTCAATGAAGACCTAAAATCATTTTCTTTAAAAAACTTCAACTGGTGTCTACATCAGGAGTGTTATCAGTATGCAAACCATTCTGTAAAAATGTATGATTACAATTTATATTGCAAAGAGATGCAACAATGCAAAATTTGCACTGTCATCAAAATCTGCATTTAACTGAATTCTAATTTATAAGCTCATAGTAGGCTCAAATTAGTCTCATACTGTCAACACATAATAATTACAAATTATCTATGTAGATAATACCTTAAAATTACAATTATTCTAAATGATTGGTCCAGATCGGCTAAGCCACCATGTATAATAGTAATTTTTCATTTTTTCTTAGCAGCAACAGCAGCAATAGCATGATACTTTCACAATAGACAAGGAATCTTTGTACAGATAAACACTTACAGTTCAAACATGCATGTTTATACAAATTATTTACATGAATATTCTCTAAAGTCCATAGAAAGTGATATGACTCCACATGTGATCATATTATTTCTCGTTCAAAAGCATTACACAGAACCTAATGTTCTCTATCTTATTTTCCTTAAACAGTTCAGGCACCATTTATAACAATATTTACACACAGTATTGAGTTCATTTCTACATTTGCATCCATAATCTCTGTTTCACAAAACACACCCTCTTGCTCTACAGACAATGCTACAAACCTACATATTATCTTTCTAAATATGCTACATTGAATGAGCAGAAATTCAATGTTTTCACAATGCACGCAAAAATTATTTCTACAGGGCAGACAGAGGGATGAAAAG
Organism: Laupala kohalensis; assembly: GCA_002313205.1. Classification (NCBI taxonomy): domain Eukaryota; kingdom Metazoa; phylum Arthropoda; class Insecta; order Orthoptera; family Trigonidiidae; genus Laupala; species Laupala kohalensis. The sequence continues at coordinate 703,663 of NNCF01126247.1, read as the reverse complement.
ACACATTATGAATTACATAGTTTCTTTCCTCTAATGAGAAGAGCAAGTTCAATCAGATTATACCATGTACATCTATACAAAGGTCTAAGAAAGAAGGCACAGCGATTGCTTTCATGATAAAAGTCATATGGAAAAACACTACAGAGAAGGAACTAAAATGTTAAATTCTGCAACAGAGCTGTATTTAACAAAATGTTGCAAAAATTAGAAAAACAATGCAAAATATGATTTACAATAATATGTGAAAACATGTTTTACAATAATATGTCAAGCACTTGGTAAAATTCACATTCAAAGTAAGTTTTTTGGTGGATTCTGATGCTCCAGTTCACTTATATACCATACAGTACATAGAAAGCAATTTTAGACATTCCAAAACCTATTTCTAGACAAAAACCAGTGCAGTCAGTGACGTAGCCAATTTTCCAGCCTTTCACTCAATAAAAGATATAAAATTTATGTTCAAAAAATTATTAACATGCATATGTGCTTATATTTATATTATCTTTAACAAGCATATAGCCAATAAGAATTTTACCAAATTTGGGAAAATAATTCTATATTTCCATTTCAATATATGACAATTTCATATATTGCTGGCTACGCTACTGCATGCAAACTCTTCTATTATAAAGTCAAAATATATGTAAGGATGACATTTTACTTCTTTATTCTTAAACATACACAAAATGAGCATGTGTCCACCACATATCTTTTGTATTCAATATTCAATAAAATAGTAATAATTATAAAAATAATAAACCAGCACATTAGCAATTACAGGTAAAGAAGAAGTAGAAAAGAAGAAGGTTTGGAAGAATGTCATAGCCAGTTATTTAATGTATGTAAAGCTTAAACAACATGTCAAAAAGACAAGTAATATTGTCAAAATTTTCTTTGTGAGAGGAATAATGATGCTTATGATTTTATTTTGAGAGAGCTCATAATCACAAAATATCTGCACTCACCGTATAATTAGTATATTATAAACTTTATGTGCAGAATACAGGTACAGTGTACAGTATTGAAACTGAAGTACTAATTTTTCAAAAATGTTTGAATATAGATTCCAGAGATTTTAGGCTAATAGGCAAATATACTTTTGCTCAGCCAGAATATGATTTCTGTTTTTCAATTGTACTTTTAATTTAGCTCTAATTGAGAACACCTACTGCAAAAGGATTGAGCAAAATGTCCTCTGTAAATAGGCCTTCATTTTATTGCTGAACATTATGACATCATTCCAAAGACATTTTTCAGACAGGAAAGTTTATGAAGCTGTCAAGGGCATTTGGGTGGTATTAGCTTACTGAAATTTGCTACATTTCATTACAATGATTATTAATTAATACATGTTATGAATAATTATATTTGACAGGCATAAATTACTGAGCAAATGTCATTTACAATAATAACTGTAGAGTGTGGTGCACAATATTCTACCATTTAGCATAAAAGTCTTTGTGACCAGAACATTTCCAAACATTACATTTCTTCCTCTAATGAATTAACTCCATAGAGAGCACTTGTAAACAGTGGCATACCAGTATCTAATGAGGCCCAGGGCAGGGATCTTTTTGGAGGTCCCATATTCAAACAATACACAAATGCGTATATGCCTTATTTTACTTAAAGTAAAGAAATTTGAAATTATAAAATGAGTTTTTGATAATAAGCTCAGCAGTTATTTATGTAATTGTTATGAAACAATTGAAGAGTATGTTTAAATTCAAATTGATGTGTTAATATTATTTTTGGTAACTGATGAGGCCAGGGGCAGACAGCCCCGAGACCCCTGCCTAGGTATGCAACTGCTTCTTAAGACATATAATGTACTCAAATAAGGAAAAGTCTTAAAATGGGACATTTTCCAATAATTAAATATTGCTCGTTTCCTCAGCATATCTTTTTCCACATCAGATGATTTGATCACACAAATATCTTTAAAAAAATTTCAAAATTCATAACATTGTTTGGTTGGGAAAACTTTATATAAATACACTTTTTTTGAGACATCAGATCATGAATTCAGCTCCAATTAAGTACACAGTAACTGGATTATTTTTATATCTACAGGAACTGACAACAGGAACACTTATGGTTCAAATTAAGTACGGTTGGATCACTACTGACAAACTTCCATTGAATGATTGCTTCTTATGATAACATTTGAATATAGGGAATGCCTCAAAAATCAATTTTTGTTCTCGGTTGCTTTGTCAAATACGTCTAAATCAATGTTCTAAGTTGCATCATAAATTTCTTTAAATTACTTGCAGTGGAGAAAAAGCAAACCAAAGCACTTAAGACAAGTAAGTCCAACTTATATTTCCTCAGCATTTCTATTAAGCATATACAGTAAAAGGAAATTACTATTACTCATTAAAAAAACAATATGATGTATTGTAAGATAAAGATTGAATAGCATATCTGAAACAAATACTTATTATTCTTATACTTCACTATCTTTTCCTTTATACCTTACTTTATTGTGTCAATTCATTCCACCGTTGTGAATTGTAACAGAAGGGTTTGATAGTCATCTTGCTAGGATATCCACAATATGCAAAAATAAAAGTATTGCAGAAATTCAAATGCACCTGGTCATACCCATCCAAAATCCCTCACGCAATTTGTGAAGGTACCCTATTTAGAATTTCTTATTATTGTGATATAATTCTCCATGATTAATATTTGCTATATTAAAATGATAACAAAATTTATTGTTGAAACAAAATTTAAAACGTTTTCACTTGCATACTAAATTTAATGTGTTTTATAAGCCATATAAGTCTAATTGAAGATTGGAAATTAAAGAGGAAAGGAAACTTGTAACTTGACTTTATTGGAATAAAACACTATACACTTACTTACTTTTAAGTAAAATATGAAGAAGTGTTGAATAATTTTTCATTTTGAAAAATATTTATTAGACATAAATGATCAGCGAAAAGAAAACTAATAATTTTTTTTTTCATAATAATCTCAGTGTTACAAAGTGACACCACATATGAAGTCCACTAACATTATTTATTTTAATTTCTTATTAAAAAATATGTTTAGAAAACACGTAAAACTCAATAATTGATTATAGCTAGCTAATGAGGACATAATTCAAAGTTATTAAAACTAGTTAAGCTAAATGTATAAAAATTTACAAAAATATCAAATGAATTTAACAAACAGAAAATAATAAATAAACACTAGTATAAAATATTTTTATTGTATTATTATTTGCTTTCTCTGGTCAGAAATTTATCACTGAGAAAGAGGGCTAAATAAGCCATCAGATACATATCCATTATGTTTCTGGATAAATATTTAGCCAGAACTGCCGAATCCCACAGATAATCTGGACTTAGATTATGTATTCATTAGATATTATATATTATCTAACAGGGCACATGTGGAAACACACTTACCTATCACAAGCGGATACTGTACATATCATTGTCAGCATTAGTTTATTAATATATATGTATATAGTTTTTCTTCATTCAGTCAAATACAGAATAAAGCTTCAATAACTAGCCATGAATCTGTGCATGATAGTGAAAAAACCCAAGGAAAGAGAGACTTCATCTCTCCCACTCCACTCTTAAATCACTGATAATTTTATTCGTTGGATAAATATTACTAAGAATTATGCAATCAATTAAGTTCAGGGTTGTATCCAAGGTTCTTTCTTTGTAAAAACAGATGAATTTCCCGAAAATTGGGCCTATCAGTTTCATTTCGTTGCCAGCATTCAGTCATTAGATCATAGATCTCTCTTGGACAATTTATGGGTAACTGAAGAAGAACCTGTAAACACAATGTCACATTTTTTGAATCGTATGTCAATAATGAAGTATTAATTTCTATAAAATACTTTATAATTAAAATTATTTTGTGAAATGCAAATATTTTTTAGTATCTTCAATATTTTTATATTATTTTTAAATATAAAAGAGCGTTTTAAATCAGGTTTAGCAAGTTCAGACCTTTTAGCATTAGTATATATTTTGTACATGGTCAACCATCAAATTTTTGTAAGTATATTATGTGTTAAGAAGAGCTATTTCCAACATACAGCATGATTTTGTATGCAATAATCAAGAGTTGTTGCATTTATAGTCTTTCATGCAATAAATGTTAACCCAAAAGAATTTTTTAATAATTACATAAGAACATGAATTTCCCACCAACAGTTTCCCTAACTTAATATTCTAAATATATTCTAAGAACATATTAGATAATTATTCTAAATTCATTTTTAGGACATATTGGATAATTACTTACATGCTGTCCATCATCATGATAGAAATGAGTGGCATTTGCGATAACTTTCTCATCACTCAGATCTTCAAATGGTTGCTCCCTAGCAAAAGTGAGAATTTCCCATAATGTAACAGCAAAGGACCACACATCACTCTTGGTTGAGAACTGACCCTATGTATAAAAAGTAAAACATTAATGTATCAATAATCATGCAAGAAAAACTTCTTAAATTAAGTCACTACAAGATCATTAGTTGAGATCATAAATTAAGCTCTCGGAGACTAATAAGTTATATATTCTTGTGAGATGTGTCCATGTCAAACTGTTCCACAACATGCCCCAAAGGTGCCCTAGATGTTCGCAGAGGGTAGACTATCACAATTCCTAGGTCTCAGTCCTAGGAGGAGGAGATGTGGTCAGCATCTTACTCTGGCCAGTTTGACCCCAGAATAGACCCAGTAATCTTTTTACAACAGGCTGAATGGGCCTGGGAGTCAATCTGGATGGTGAGGTGTCAGGAAAAATCCCCATCCCTTCGGAGATCAAATCCTAGCCATCCAACCAGTAGCTCAGTGCTCTACCCACTGAACCACACTGATTCCATGATGTTTTTCTAACAATCAGTATACTGATAATTAGAATCAAATCACTCACCCAGTTGTTCAAATGATCATTATATCATGCAAGTCAATGATTTGATTCTAAAGATGTATATTTGGTTTTAGTCAAACAAATCTATGAGCAGAAGCAGATATTTATGTACGGATTATTTAACTTAAAAAATCGATCACTCTCCACCAAAGAAAAATACATTTTGATCCACCATTCATGGTAAAAAGTAAACAGTAAATGATAAAAGCAAAATAATACAAGCTGTTTAAATATAGTTCAAAATTAATCAAAAGATATTAAGTCCAAAATTGTGGAAAATATATTTCAACTATAATATAATAAGATGAAACTATCATTAAATGAAAATCAATTAATTTGATTAAAGTGAATACATTATTAAAAGTATTTCAAAATCATTTCTTTATAGGAAATTTCCTCTCAAAATTACAAATATGTAGCATCAGTTATTAAGATTTTCACACAGTTATCACACAGAGAAAAAATTGCCCCATTTAAACTGGACATACCACACAATATCATTAATTGAGGAAAAATTTTTACGTATGAAAAGTAAATCAAAAATGATTATGCATATGTTATCATTTAATATTGGCAATTTGACAATAAACTTATTTACCCAAAAAGGTTCAAAATGCAGTTTTTCAAATGCATACAAATCCATATATTTCTGTTATCAAATTGAATGAACAAAGCAAACATATCCACATTTATTTCAACATAAACAGAAATAGAGAGAAAGAGAGAGAGAGGGAGGGAGGGAGGGAGGGAGAGAGAGGGAGAGAGAGGGAGAGAGAGACCAATTTCATTAAATTTCACACCAATAAATTTAAGTAACCATATGTTATAGACTAGACTGACACAAAAAACTCATTGATAAGCAATAATCAATTCTAAATATATTAATTTTTGAGTAATGAAATATTCACTTTGCTGATTCATCAAGCAAATAATGAGAAAATACAACATTCTTTAGGCTGTATGGTAACTCCTTAAAGGAAATATAAGATTTTATTTTCTCATCAAGAAAATTGTACTTCACAACAAAAATACTATTTTTCTCAATTAAACAATTTGATAACTTAACTTCATTACCCAGAAAGAAAGAAGGAATGAAATTTTCCTCTACATTAAATAGAGAAACAGTATACATTTCTTATGTTAAATTTGAATCAAATTATAAAACAAACTAAAGGACAATTTAAATTCTAATTAAAAAAATAAATTATTATCATAAAGGCAGTTACAAAATGTGTATGACCAAATGCAGGACAATTAGAAAATTTATAATACAAGATCTTTGTAGTGAAAGAAACCATGAAAATTAAGTTGTGTGGTTTATCACTAAGGAGAGTCTCACCAGTAATATACTTTCCCAGGCCATCCATCGCACTGGAAGCATGGCACAGCCTTCACCTTTGAAATAGTCAGCAGCATAAATGTTGCGACACGTGCCTACATCATCTGAGATCTTGACATGGTACATGTCTCCCACCAGGCAGTTCCTGAAAGCATATTTTCCTAGCAATGTACCCTCAGTAAAGAAGATCCTAAACTTGTGCAAATTCTTTCAATCAATTGGTGATACTTTGATTAAGAATAGTGATGTATTCACTTTTGTACTCAACAGAAAAATATATTTCATTAAAATTATTCTCAGGTATCATTAACATCTTTGTCCAACTTAAAGATTTATATTTTGGGGAACTTAGTATTTATCAGCCTTGTAAATTAGAAAAATTTATTTGACTTCTAGATGAGACCATTGCTTCTCACCATGCATCATTGCAGGCAGAAGTAAACTTAAAAATATATTTCACACAGTGCATGCAGCTTTATTTCAAAGCTCATAAATTTGTCAATTAACAACGATTGTCCTATAGAAATAATTATGCGAGCAATAATTTTAAAGTACAATTAATAATGCAGTGTGAATAGTAGGTTAATCTGCAGTAAAGAAATGTCATTGGCACAAAGTCAGACAGGAAAATTGCCACTCCCCAAGAAATACTAAATTCAAATGTTTAAAATAAAAGTCTGATGATGTGTGTGTTTTTCAAAAGCTGTCAAATCAATTATAAATGAACATGATGATCCAGGAACTGTTATATTTTTAAAACAGCCTAATCTGAATTTATATTAGACTTTAGATAGTAATGTGGTTCATTCTTTTCAGGATGTCCTCTCTGATACCTAAGAATTCTTTTGGAAAATTATCCTCTCTTATTACCTTACATGTACCCAAGACGAATGTTCTATTTCTGTATTAACAATGTATTAAAAGGGCGCATAAAAGTTGTATGAACAACCCATTTTCATTGAATATTTTATCTACTTTTAAGTACTTATTTTATACAACTAAAAATACGAGTCAATTATCGATTCTATTGATTTATATTGATATCTATATTGTACATGCTGCACATAAGAAGCAACGTGTAAACACGAAACATTGCTGTAAATTATCGTACAATAGCTTTAAACGATTTCTCCATTTTGTCGAAATTGACAATATCGGCGTTTCAAAGACGACTCCTTGTGGAGTTTCAAAAAAATATTAAATCAGTCGAGAAGCAAAGAATTACGAGATACACCATACGAATCTTGTGGTCAGTGAAATATACCTGGCCTCCAAAGAAGTCCAACTACTTGATACGATAATCGATCGTATGTATTTTACGTCACTTAAAACATTACTTGTAGACTGGAACCATAATACACAAATATACATTTTAAAAAGAATGTTTACAGTTAAATTTAGGTTATGAAAACGCTTCTCAGTAAACATAGGCCCAACGACTGTAAATCATTAGGCCTATATTTAATTCTCTCAAGTGTTCTAAAACCATTTCCAGAGATGGACCAACAGGCAACGCAAAATACTGTCAGAATTGTGACGTGAATGCATTAACTTGCCATCTTGATAGTGGCGGCGATAAGGTGTCTGCAGAGAAGGGGATAATAACACTTAGTGTACTTTTGTTAGATGTACATTTCACTCTCAAAATTAAAATTACTTTGCTAATATTTCATAAAATGTCTAATTTAAAATGTGAAATTTTAAATGCAAAAGGGTTAATCTATTTTCTATATTTCCCATTTGTATTAAATGCCCATAATTTTAGAACGAGCTCTTTCCAAATTGGTGATGGGTACGTGGGGTGACTAGATTTTCGCACCTTCACTGCAGTTGGTCCACATCTTGAGAAGTGAAAGTTTGTTTGCATTTTGATACACGATACGTGACTACAATAGTAACTTGTCTCGGATTAACTGTCAAGGAGTAAAAAAAACATGCAGAACAGAAAGGACTACATTTACCAGGCAAAATACACGAAATGCAAAATTTAAAAATGTAACTTACCTAGTCGCTAAATCCCGATGAACAAAGCTTAGAGATTCTAGATATTTCATCCCTGAAGCTATTTGTGTAGCCATGTAGATAAGGCAACCATAGCTGTTAAAAGAACACACTAGTTATTTCTTTTCATATCAAATTGAAAAACGATTATTTTAAAATTTATTATATAATTTATGAGCAGCATTACGTCATTCATCACTCTTAGTCATGATTGCTAGCAACAAAATTTCAGGATCATATGTAAATTGAAATAACGAAGTAATCAGAAGAGGAAAATATCTTTACACGCATTGACATTTTGAACGATCCATTTTTATATATTTTGGATGATAATATTTTGATCGACAACTCCTTCAATACATTATGAAGTAAAATGTCCAACAACTGCGTTCAAAATATTTTATCCGATTGTACAACTGCAGAATCAATTCAGTTGCCCAGTCATTCTATACTGAACAAACTTCCTAAAGAGGACAGTAAATCCGAAAACTCTCAAAATTATTTGTAAAAGGAATAATTATCCACGAATTGAGAACATTGAGTTTGGGAGTGGAGATCCTTCTGAAGACAAACTCTGAAGAATGCAAAATCTTCGTCAGGTTGATCAGGGACATAACGATGATTTTTTTTGTGTGGGGGGGGGGATAACACAAGTATTCACATATGCAAGTACATATTATATTATACGTATATATATTATTATGTATATGATTATACATATGTATATTGTGAGTGATTACACATACACATATTTGCAATAACCCAAAAAGGACAAATTCTTTTTAATTTTTCTCTCTGTGTGTGTGTGTGTGGGGGGGGGGGGAATTGCTCCCCCCCGCGCCGTAGGTACACTCCGGAAGATGATGGGTACGGGACTCACCTGAGAGTCCGTGCGTTGTGAGGTCGCGGACAAGCAGTCTCGGCGACATGCTCTTGTAGCAGTTGGTTCAAATCTCCTTGAGGCAAGTACTGCTGAACCAGACAAAGTGGCTCCTCGTGCAGACTCGCCCCCACCACTGCCACAATGTTGGGGTCCTGTAGCCTCGCCAAAAGGCGGACTTCTCGTCGAAACTGGGCCCTAAGGTAATATTTTTTAAGATAAGACATGTTTACCAATGAAAACAACATGACAAACTTTTTAATCATTAACCGCCCTCGACTGTAATACATGGATCGAGGGAAACAATGAACTAGTTTATTGCCACAAGGTTAGAATACTTGTAGAAGGATACACTAAAGGTTGTAACTCCTCAAAGAAGTGAATATAGAGAGAATAATAACTATTGCATAGCTCTCTAATATTAAATTATTTACTAAATATTTCGATTTCGGGATTGATTTGCATTTTTGATTAATTTGATCAGGTTATCAAAACTTAATATAAAATAAGAAAAGGTTTTTGAGTTCATTACAAAAATATTCTTGTGCTTTATCCACAACTGGACAGTATTTCACTGCTTCTGAAAGCATAGCTTGATTCTACTAAGACATGCATTTGTAACGTTTTTTAACAAAATCCGTGAAGTTCCAAAAATTATGTTTATATGTAATACAAGTAAATCAAGTACATAATTTAGATAACTTTCATCTTATTTTTAATGGATTTTTAAGTATCACAACTGCAATAATAGCAGTAGTATAATTATAATTTTTGTTTAGAAATAAATTTTCAGTTTTATTACATCTATAATGATAAATAGCAAACAATTAATAATTTAAAAATGTCTCGCATATTATTCAAATATTTTTCGGGAGGATCCCAAAGTTGATAGCACCACTAGTTTGTTTCATGAATTGGAAATCTTGCAGACCATATTGCAACATCATTTTATTAATCGAATGGGAATATTTCAATAATTATCGATAGTATTGCGGATTTGAAATATCCCGCTCATATTAGTGTTCGAAACAAACTTTCAAGCACGGGGTGCTTCAATACGATTTAATCCTAGTTCGCCCGATAAGAGGAATTTTGGTTCAAACAGAATTTGCTATTATGTTATTAGTTCGCAACATTTGTAAACGAAATTTCTCACAAAATACATACAGTAATCATTAAACAACCTCGAAGAAAATAGAGTTACATGAACCAGAATAATCATTTCATACCGTTGTTATTAAATTTACATGTTAACCCCAGTTAGCGCAGTTTCTTCGTATTGATGATAATCTGCTGTCTAATTGCTTCCAAATCCAGGCTAAACTGATTCTCTATCCCTCACTCTTACCTAACTTCATCTAACTCAGCCGGCTCTAATCCCATCCAATTTACGCCTACCCAATCAGATCCAATTGAATCTCGCCCAATTTTATCTAATTTAGCCAAGGCCAACTCAATTTAAGCGCACAGATTCTGACCTGACCCAACTTTTCCCCTCCCTCAATCCTCTCTAACCTCTGCTTGACCCGGCTCCATTTCACCCAGCAGTTTTCATCCGCATGCCGCCTTTCGGCTGAAAATCATCCCACTGGCCTCTACCTGTCAGCCAACATCAGGTCGAATTCGCCGAATTAAGATTATTTAGATTGAAAGGGAGATCAGACGAAAAAAATCCCCTTGGTGCAATTTTAAATAATTCCCTTATCACACGAACGAAATCGAGTTACTTTTCAGTTTTTGAAATGTTAGCTTCTTTTTTCTACATCTGAATTTACTGTTGAAATTATTTTAATGGAAATTATTTCTACCTCTAGATTTCCGACGGAAGTAAAAATGTTATAAGCAGAAAACAATTATAATGGTCCAGTTTCTGGAATTACCTGTGTTGGAGCGATGAAAACGAATGACTCTCACTTTGCTAATTGAAACATTATTACGTTGGAGGAGTTTTGGAAAAGTTCGGTCATTGACCCCAGCGCTTACCATCTTTCTACCCCACCGCAGGGGATCCTCCCCTCACGTGCGCTGTAAGGGGACACATACGTTCCCTTTATGCCACTGCAATGAGTCAAGGGTCCATTCATTACAAGGGATCATCCGGTATCAAGCTACTCGAGCATGTTCTTTGGTGATGTATTCACTCACTTATTCGATTTGCTTGAATTGCTGATAATTAAAATGGAAATCATTTACCACCCTTTCCCTCACTTATTTACTATCTGCTCCTTCAATAATATTAAGTGAAGGAAATTCAATCAGTTCATTGTAGGTTCCTGTAGGGAAAAAGTTTCATTAATTTAGCTGGCGCAACTGCATTACAGACCATCAATATTGAGCCAGTCAACTGGAATTTTAACGGTGAATGTAAAAGGACACCGTACATAAAGTTTAGCAGTAAAGGGTATACCAAGTCAAAGGGGTTAAAATGCCCTCAGACTGATTTTTTTCTTTTTCGTTTTTACACATTTACGTATAATAATAATAATAATAATAATAAAAAGCCCACCACATCATTCCTCTAACTCGGGTATAGCCTCTCTTGAGTTTGATGACTACTAGTAAATAACTTTTAATCGCAACAGAAATACGTTGTCGCAGATCAGAAGATGAGGTAAGTTTCAGAAAAAGAAGCAGATTAAACAAAGAGAAATTAATGCATAATTTTGGGAAAATACTCTTAGTTTTATTTTATCAGTGGTAATGAATATATTATTGTCGTACAGTATATTGCCATTAAAGTAAACGTATTTCCTTTAAAGAAAAATGAACTTCTTTATAAGATGGGATCCAACGATTGTAGGAAACCGTGTTTCTTGGAGGAGAAATATTACATCTTTAACACGAATCGCAATGAATTAGTTTGTACTCTAAGCGAATGACTATATGTAATGAGTTTAAATAAAGAAGCTTTCGTATTTCTTGTAACTGAATATAGAATCATCTCGGTTGGTTCTTGGTAAAGAGGTAAGCATCTTCAGAACTGCGAGGAGAATAGTTTTCCAGTACAACTTCGGAGATGTTGTTTTCCGAAGATGAAGAGCTTGGAAGAAAGACAAGAAGAAACCATACTACACTATATTGATGGTCGCACCGATAGAGAGTAAATACAAAAGGAAATCAAGAGAGAGACAAAAGGGATTAATTATATGATAAAAGAATTAGTATCAGGGACACTGAACAACAGATTAATTTAGATCTTAAATATGTGCTGAATGAACTTGTGTTTGCTAGGTAGTTTTCAAAAGGTGGTGGAAATAAAGCAGTAAGGAAAGCAATTGGCCAGAAAATAAACACCCGACAAAAAGGGCAAAGACGGCAGGAGTAAGAATTAGATCAGACGAGTTGGCAAGGGGGATGGAAATAATGAGGGATAAAAGTGGGGTTCTCAAGAAAGGGGGGTATAAGTAAAAGGAATATAAGAGGGGATTTGTTAAATTGAGTGACGTAAGAAGGGACCAACAAATTGAAAAATGAACATGCTTTCGAAGACGACCTGTCACAAGCAACAGCAGTCTGACCAAGAGAGATTTGAGAACGGGAGACAAAAAGAAAAATCGCGGAGTGAAGACGTATTTGTGTGTCAATAAGAAAGTTCAAGGAGGGGATTATAGAAAACAACAAGGGATGTGGCAATGAAAGTGAGAACGTCCGAGGGAAGAGAAGATGCGAAAAAAGAGAAGAGATGTAGAATGCGGCACAAGGTAATGGGGGCTGTCAACAGCCAGCGGCTTGCGGAGCGGCCTCCTCAATCGATACGGCAGCCGTTGCGTTTGGGAAGGTATCGCGCTGTCTTCAGGCACGCCGCCCGTTGCACCCATGTAAACTAGGACGGAGCCAAGGTCACCAGCCGAGTCACGTGGCTCCCCTTTCAATGAACTCTTCACCCGACGGTGCCAAGTGGAAGGCAGATTGGCATTCTACATAGAGTTACATTACGTGTGGATTGCATTAAATGAATGTTCAACAGCTCACACGATTCCTCGCGACCCATTGTCTAGCTCAACAGTTTCTTTTTCGGGAATAAAATTCGGTCGCAGAACCCAGTAAAGGAAAAGCATCACTCATCTGAAATTTTCCTCTCTGAAACTTCCCATACACCAAACAACCTAAAAGAATACACGATCAGTAGATCCATGGAAAAGTGTGGGGGCTGAGAGGTTGATCAGAATCGCACAAGAGCGGTTCACCATTTTGTCAGAATTCATAATATTTGGTTTAAATAATTTCTTTGGCTTGTGGTATGGTAGGTGAAGGTAGCTCAAAATTTCGAAGAACATCTTTCTTTGCATTATTGAGTTTTTTTTACATCTTTTCAACTTAAGAATAAATAACTTTATAAACGCAGAAATAATCCAACTTCACGATTAACTCTGGAAAACTGATGTATCAAAAATGATAATATTCATACATGCTCATAGCAAGTTGTTGCTCAGTAGTAAAGTTTTATCGAAATCAATCATTCATTTTCAGTTTCGGCCTTGCAAATAAACTATCTTTAATCTATGTTAAGGAAACAAAATGATATTATCTTCCCCAATTTTAATAAGTGTTTTATTACAGAGTATTACAAATCATTACAAACCGTGAATATTATTATTCACGTAGATCATCTGTTTTGTGATAAAACATATGTATTTAAATTGTGCAAGATAATATTATTTGGTTTACAATTTCCAAAATATATAAGTTTCAACCACAAATATTATCTTTAATTTCTTTATTTTCTTATTTTTTTTAATGAGACGAAGTTCCTGCTCATCCACTTTGTCACATTTGTTAGAAGGGAAGTTGAGAAGGAGGATGTTGGCTTGCCGATGAGAGTAAGGTACCGAACAATCACTAGCCTGAAGAAGGTGAGAAACACCTCAGCTGACAAATTCACCTAGTTCGGTCGAACGATTAACGCATTCGGCAGGACCTATCACGACACTCAATGGCGGATCTAGACCATAATCAGGGGGGGGGGGGCTAAATTTTATATAGCGATTTTGAATTTTCATCTAATACAACAATTCATCAAATAGATAATTAACAATTCATTAAATAGTGACCAAAATTATTAATTGTTTAAAGTGGCAAATGAATATTAAAGGTAAAAAATACATTTTATCAATTTCAACAATATATGTTGAAAGTTCAGATCCAATGGGGTAATTACCGTCGTTACACTTTACAGCCTGTATTTCACAAAGTACAAACCAGGATGAATACCCAAAATACTTGCACACTATGTAGACGGCATTGATTAAAATTGTGCCACCAGCAATATGTTTTGCTGTCGGCACTTAATTCAGTGACGGGTTTAATTCTGAAGTTCATCCCTGGAGAACACGTACAGTGGTGTTGTCGAATTGAAATGAACTCAAAATATCAACCAAATCTCTCATATACTACGTAAATTAATAAAAAGCAAAATATTATAAACACGTATCATGGAACAGGAAATAAAAGCACACCTAACGACAGTGAAAACGGCAATTAGAAGCGTCACATTGAAATTTTCACGAGTTTCCAAAATCAGGATATAGATTGCTAATAGTCATGTTTTCTGGAAACGACAGAGAACGGACTATTGTGTTACTCGTGGTTCACTTACAATAGACTGTTGTATTCTCTTCGTAAGCATAAAAGAGTTAGTTAAGGAAGTATACAAACAGTGGCGGCGGTAAGGATTCGGTGTCCTGACCACCTCTTCCAAAAATTGGTCTCATGACTTATATAATTATACCCAATTATCACGTATACATCAAATGAAATACTAAACCACAATCAGTATAAAGCACTGTAATATCCTACTGTCTTTCCTGTCACCTGATTATATTATTTGCCGGTAGCGAAAACGCAAAAAAGAATTCGTATAATTCCCACATTGATATTTCCGACGCTTTTGGCGCGATGCGTTGAGTCAGAGAAGCGAACAACTCAATCTACGCGTACCCACTAAACTTGACTTCCGGTCTGACTTTAGTTAAAAAATATTAGTTACAACAAATTGTATAAATGTATACTTTATTTAAATTAAATCATATGTTCAATATAAAGCTGGTGATGAAAATTAGTTTCTACTCAGTTCATGTTGAAGAAATACATTTACGACAATAATTAATTGTTTCTCTTTTTCTATCAAGTGAAGTCGAGTTGTAATATTTATTTTTTATCTTTTATTTTATTTCAATTTTCTTACCACGGTGGGACCCTCAGATCCCCGGGGTCCCCGGTGCCGCAGGTCCTGCGGGCCCCGCAATCGCCGCCACTGTATACAAATGGCTATCATATAATGCAGGAAATGAGGACTACTGGGTGAAGACGAGAATTTTCGTAGTACGTACTTGCGTGTGACTTCCAGTTTTACTTTTGACAAAGTAAGGAAGGTATGTCGAACACACTGGAGATCTTATGAATGAACACTGGACTAAAATTCTAGGTACCAAACACGTAAAGTGGATACTTGAGCATAAGACACGAAGTCTAATGGTTCTCATCGAAACTATGATGCAAACACTGTCAATGCAAAAGTTTATTAAGATTTTTTGTCATCAACTCTCTTTTGAAATAATTTTATATTGTTTCATTGATTTAATTTCATTTTACCAGTTAGTAATGGGTGCAAGATAGACCAATAAAGAAAAGCTCCCTCTTTAATATTTTCTAAGAATTTATTGGGTATTAATTCGTAGTGTAACTAAGAAATTACATGAACTTCATAAAGTTTTGAATATAGCTAGAAAAGCACTGAAAGTGCATTCTCATACCGTTTTCGAAATAAACACTCTTTACCCGTTAAAAGTACAAAAATTAGAATATGAGTAGACATGGTTTTTTAATCAAAATGAGGGTTTTGGAAGTTCTTAATACAATTCATAACGTCAAAAAATATACGTAAACCTCACGATTTCAGTAGTACGAACTTTCTTCTTTCGCTCTCAACATCGGTATCGAATAATAAACATTAATTTGTGGTTCATTCTGAAAGGAATTCTTTATGAAAAGCTTTCACAGTTCCAAGAAACTCCTTGGTCAAAGATAGCTTCCCAGGTTGTCCCTTTCACAAAATCCTTTCTTTCGTCCTTCTATTCAATCACATTTTTTCCGCGTTGTAACTAACAATCCTCAGCCACCTACCATCTCTATTCAGAAGATAGAAACTGAGAATAACTGAGTTATCTTTTATTTTCTAGGAAAATTCTTATTAATTTCACAGAAGGGGTGAAATAGACGACATGCTGTTCACAGATTATATTTTTTAATTTTGGAAAAGAAATTTAGATCCTTGTATCTCTTATAAAAAAAAGAGAGTTAAATGCAATTAGTTATTTATTGAGCTATGTTTTTGAGAACTAAATTTTGAATATAACTTGATTTTTGAACGGGTGTTTCGTCAACTTCAAATTAAATATCGCGACAATCCTATGATTAACCTTCTTAGTTTTCTAACACAAAAGTAGCTCATAGATTGTTCGTGAGTAGACGTTTAAAAGAGTTTTTTATGAACGGGAAAATTTGATACTAGTCTTTTTAATTGCTTTCTAAATCTACACATAGTTTTTACAGTCACGAAAGAAGTATTCCCCCTATGCTTCTCAGAGAACGTACCACAGTTGCTCGCAGTATTATCTGAAATTCAGTTGAACAGGACGTAACACGAAATTAAAGTATATTTCCGATTGTTCGCCAAACGATGGCATATTAGACTCAACATTCACCATTCCAACTTTACTGTGAGTGTTAGTAGTGAGTTCAGAAAGTAAGTTTTTCAAACATTACTTATGAATTTTGCAAAACATTTAAACGACCTTCCGAATATTTCCTGGCGTTGTTTGGTAAATTTAACAACAATATGTCCATTCTGATAAATTTTTATCATAAAATTAACTATTATTTAGAAATATCCATAGCTCTTAAAATATACAATGTTAACAAATCATAGAAAGAGGTTTTATTACCTGACTTGTGTTTTAAAATGCACCCCACTTCATTTATCCCAGATCTCTCTCAAGTCTTTTCGTGAATCCACTCATAAATATTTTTAATAGTTCTTTATCGGAAGGGGTGTTTCCTAACATATTTAAGAGAGCTAAAATGAAACCTTTACTCAAGAAAGGAAACAAACTTAATATTGGAGATTACCGACCAATATCTCTACTACCCACTTTCTCAAAAATCTTAGAAAAAATTGCAGAAAATCCTCAGTGTTTTTCTTAACTTATCCATAGCATTCAATGTCATCGATCACGAAANGGACTTCCACATCAATGGCTAACTTCTTTTTTAAAAGATAGATATCAACAGGTCGAAATATCCTATACTAAAAATAAAATACTTCAGCGTTGTCTTTCAGTAAGTAAGTGGCTTTGCTTACTTGCGGAGTACCCCAAGAATCAATTC
Organism: Laupala kohalensis; assembly: GCA_002313205.1. NCBI lineage: Eukaryota > Metazoa > Arthropoda > Insecta > Orthoptera > Trigonidiidae > Laupala > Laupala kohalensis. Next base: position 686,147 of record NNCF01126247.1, on the reverse strand, counting down.
TCGGCCCTATACTCTTTTTATTGTAGGTGAAAGACATGTCATTATCCATATCAGATTTGCAAAATGGTTCTTTTTGCTGATGACACTAATTTACTATCTAAACATGCCAACGCTCAAAAAGTTTTGTCTAACCTATCGATTTGGTTCATGCAAATCGTCTCATTGTAAACACGGACAAAACAGTGTCTATGTTATTTCACAATAGTATCACAAAATCTTTACCCCAGGTTTCCCTTTCTTTGAACGAAAAACAATTAAAAACTGTTACGAATACAAAATTCTTATGTCTCCTTATTCAAGATAACCTTAAATGGAATTGTCACGTTGACAATCTTAATTCCCAATTAAGCAAATTATGTTACGCATTCCGAATCTTAGTTAACGTCGTTAGTCCACGTACATCCCGTTGCNCGTATTTCCCGTTGCGTATATTTTGCAAACGTTTACTCCCATTTACGTTACGGCATTACCTTCTGGGGTAATTCCGGTCAGAGTATTCAAACTTTCAGAATTCAGAAGAGGATAGTTCGGATAATTTGTAAATCTCTTTCCCGAAACTCTTGTAAACCTTTATTCAAGGAATTGAGTATCTTAACACTTCCCTGCATTTATATTTATGAAACAGTCGTGTTTGTTAAGACCGAATTACTGAAGTGCCACTCTTGCTTCATACGAAACAGTCTCGTTCACGAACACAATACTCGCAATAGTAATAATATTCATCGCCCTCGAGTGTCAACCACTCTTTGCCAAAAAGGACCATATCATTCGGGAATCGTTCTATATAATTCCCTGCCCAAGAATATAAAAGATATTATGAAATTGAATATCTTCAAATCTGCGGTTAAAAACCACCTCCTGCACTAGTGCTTCTACAATGTAAAAGAATTTATTGATTTTAATAAAAGTTAAATCCGTTTTGTACTGTACTTTATCACGCCATTGCTGTAGTACTTTTTAAATAACTTATAAAAATTTCAAAAACTATTTTCTTGCATGATTCTGTTGTCTTATGGCTCATAATAATTTAGTTTTATGTGTACTCAACTTTGGCACGGCTGTGTACATTAATTCTGTAGCCCCATCCTTGCCCATTTTTTTTTCGGTTTTCCTTCGGGTAGAGGCGGATTTCTTATACAGGTTCTCTAAGCTTTGTCTGGGGGCGTGTTTATTATAACAATACATCGTGAATTTATTGCTATTTCAATTCTTATGACTTTTAAACCATATACTCAGAATAGTCAATAGTTCGATAATAATTTGTACATGTAAATTTTTTGCGTTAAATTACAAACTTATTAACATTCTATTAATATTATAACTCGCAGCTAACTTTTCATCTAATCTAGGAATTTTTTGCTGAAATTTTTGAATCCGCCTCTGCCTTAGGGTCCTTAATCGGAATTGATGGGATGGTGCCTTGGTTGCTTTTGGAGAGTAAATTAGTTTATTGTCCTCCACGTGGTCTTACGCAGCTTGTACTGCTTTTTTGACACTAAATTTATTATCTATTATTGAAGCAATGAAAATAACGTGTTAACATAAATTACGATACCTTGATTATCAAGATCAACGTCAATGGCACATTTTATATCATTGGGGCAAATATGGGGAGGGGTTCATGAAAAGTTCAAAACCCCTCTCCAAGGACTAAAAATTTTTCAATAATTTGTTTCAGTATTACAATAAAACACTTTACTTCAAAAGAAAGATTTATGTTGAACTGCAACATCTAGCTTATTTCTATAGCTATAACGATTAG
>NNCF01126247.1:667931-681793 GCA_002313205.1 Laupala kohalensis | reverse complement strand
TATATATATATATATATATATATATAAAATCAACTAATACCTATCAAACTTTATTTCAATTCAAAGAGATAAAATCCAAAATTAAAATAGTCAAAGACCGATCATATTATTGCATTTATGTATATACCATTTTCAGTCAATTGGTGAATATTAATTAATGTTATTAATTAGTTAAACAAGAATATTAATTAATGTTTAATGTTATATTCTTTGACTGGAATCGAATTGAGTGTCATAGCTGAAAAATATGGAGAATAGCAAATTTTCGATATGACAACATGATGTCGACGTATATCGAGAGGTAACCAGAATTGAAATCGGCACGACCCTAGTATTATACCCAGTTTGTTTTTGTTCATTTCACTAATAATAATAATAATAATAATAATAATATTTATTTTCCTATCTTAAGAACTGGTAAAAATGTTTGACTCCATAGTCACTCAAAAGCTCACACATACATTACTACATTTGACTTCCAAGTCTTAACAAGATTTTCTTAAGTCTAAATCAGCTACAACTAATCTCTTGCACAATGACTAGAATTCCAATGCGCTTTCATGCTCCAAGCAAGTTATTTAGATTTCTCAAAGATTTTTGACAGATTTGATCACAATTTATTAATTCGTAAACTAAGGTTGGTTGGGATTCATAGTAATTTACTGAATGGTTAGAATCATATTTATTAAATAGAGTACAAATTGTAAGGGTAAAGGGACATTTGTCAAAACCTTTTGTGGACACCTCTGGTGAGCCGCAGGGATCTCTTTTATTCACTTTATTCATTAATGACATGATCTGTAACATGAACCCTAGTCTAAACAGACGACGTAAAACATTATTTGTATTATTAACTTTATTCTGGATGCAATCAAGCTTCAAAAATATGTTCATCTTATTTTGTTATGGCCCGTACAGAACTCTCTTGATTTAAGCATAGATAAATGAAAAATTCTTAGCTTTTATAGATCTAATAATCCTATAACTTTTGATTATTACGTGAGTGAGTCGGGAAAGAGTAAATTCCATTAGTAATCTAGGTGTTATATTCGAGAGTTCTTCTGAATCTATATTACATGTAAACATAATTGTATCTAAAGTACTTGATACTCTCATTTTTCTAAAACGCTCGACCAAAGATTTTATTAGCATTAATCTTATAACTTATATAATACAAAACACTTGTCTAACCTGTTCTAAATTATGGCTCATCAATATGGACTTCACACTATGGCAAATAATAATCATAATAATTTATTGAACCACATAGATCATAACATTGATGTATGGCGAGTTATATTACTAACAACAATAACAATAACATTTACATATAAGAATAACAACATTATAATAATTTTGATACATTTAACCTTTTTCATTTAACTTACACTAAGTAGAAATTAACATAAAATACAATTATTTTCTACTATTACAGAATATTAATATTTATTTAGGTTAGGGTTATTAGATATCTCTGGTAGGAATTCTATTATTTTACTTTTATTTTATTAATTTATGTCGAGGTCTATATTTATGGTAAAACAGTGTAATTTGATGTTGTTAGATCGTTTCCTGCATCATGGGTCACCTTCTGCACCTTTGTTCTAATGATTATCTGCAACAGATTGTATGTCATACATTAGTTATTGCCATTGGGGAATTCTTGTACACTGTAGTATAAGCTTCAGCCGGTACAGCACAAGTTCTTTAGATATGCGTCATAATCTCTTGGCTAAATCACGCTAGTGTAAAATCGTCACATAGCTGTAATGATGCACTACTTATGCGACGCATAATATATAGAGACATAGAATGTGATGAACGTGGAGACTTGTTCTTTCTACGCACTCTAAATTATAACTTTCGAAATCCCAAATCTCTCTTACTAATAAATTTTGCTGTTTTAATGCGTCGAACAATAGATTAAAAAGGGCTTGGAATTTACTATCTCTAAATTTGAGACATTGTGCGAGATTGACTGAATATACATTTGTGTTGAGGTCCAATTAATAAATTAGAAGAATCATTATATAAATAAATATATGAATCATTATATGAATAACGATTCTTCTCATTTATTCATTAAAATTTTTCGGTATTATATTGTAAATTTCTTGTATTAATTTCTGTACCTCCTGGATTTTATTATGTATGTTGTATTGTTTTCAGTAACGCATATGTAAAGGGTAACCCTTGATTTTTCAATGGGAGCCCGCTGTTTTAACAACAATAAAGAATAATTCTCGTAATATTACGTATCTTTCATACGTTCAACCGAATCTATTATTTTCCTATTAAATTAGTGATGAAACAGTAATTAAGGTCAGTAAGATAACTATTGTACAGAAAGTTCGGAATGACTCCGTAGAAAAACTAGCAACATATATTATCCCGATAATTAAACCCGGTAGTAGAACACGGAGCAGGGATATAAATTTTCGTGACAAAGTCCGCATCATTGTTTTCTTCCGTAATTTTGTGTCATAACAGTTTAAAACTATTACATTTCGCCAACGCGAATGGAAATATTTTTGACAGCCCATAAAAAAATTTAACCTTGCGAGCCGCGCTTCCCATTTTCTCTCGGTTAAAATTCTAAGAGGGTGTCAAAATGTTCCGCTTTAAATTAAGTCCGATGGGATTATCCATTTTTCCCGCGATTGCCTCGTTTTATGTCACTTTTTTGCAATGATAAAATCTGGTGAGTTATTTTGGAGACGTAAAGCAGTAATTAAGCCTTCCGAAGGAAACCCAGATAATCTTGGGGACATCGTTTAAAATCATGTTACATTAATCAAAAAGCCAGTTAAGGATTTATAATCTTTTAAATTGTTACCTGCAGTAATACAGTTAATTCATCAAAATACAATTTTTCCCAGTCCAATACGGTTCAGAGGAACAGAATGAATGCGTAAAATTAAGTTCAACCACAAATGACATAAGAATAAATATGCTCCAAATGTTAAATGTTAGACATATAAATAATAATTAAATATTTCAGATGTAACATAAGAAACATTTAAGGGTGAGTGATAATTAAATAAACAGAGAACAATTAAGAGACTTCAAAGATGTCATTCAATTCTTCAATACTGATGACATGAGTCATCGACCTCAGGAATTGGTATAGTTATGGAAACAACAGTTTAGCGCGTTTTGATAAAAGTATATGTTCCATATAATGGCTTTGCATTAAATTCAATTCTATTGATTTTTTTGAACTTACTGATTTCAAACATGATATAAACTATAAAATAAATAAACACTCTAAAACCATAAAATAAATAAACACACTACCGTCACTCTTTAAGATAGTGAAAACAGCTGGTCCCTATGCTTGGCACTTATGTAGTTCATGGAGGACAAAATTACTAAGGAATTCGTCTCTTGACCAATGGAAACTCACGCAGGTACGACCAAATTCTTTAAAACTGTGAGGGAAATAAATTCACTAACACTATACAGAAGGATTTCGGGAGAACGTTCGCCTCAAATATCTCCCAATCGTAAAAATGCATCGAAATGTGGTTTTCACTAAGATATGTCGTGATATGAGTTTATCATTTGACCTATTCTAATGATGTGTCTTTTTTATCATCAGAGATGTAGTAGCTTTATTTCTTTTTTAAAAAGTAGAACTATGCAATTTTTTCAGATCTTCTTTAAAGCCAAAGGAAAGAAAAACACAAATATATAACATTTATTGAATTTGAACGAACCACAGCAGTGTAAATGTACCGTCAATATTTAAACATTTTGTAAAAACAACAAAGGAAATAAAACGCATTTTCGATACGTGGGAAGACCTCACTCCCATCTAAGACAAGGTAAAAAATTCCTGAATAATTTTGTCCTTCATGTAGTATATAAGCATCAAGCTTACGGACAAGCTGTGTTTACTGTCGTAGAGTATGACGGTGTTATAACTTTTATTTATTTTATGGTGTAAATCATGTTTGAAATCAGTGAGTTCAGATAAACTTATTAGAATTGAGAATAATGCAAAGACGTTGTGAGGATTTTTAAAAAATACGCTAAATTGTGGGGCACGAATTCCTGAGGTCGACGAATTCCTGAATGACACCTTTGAAGTCTCTTCCCATTCATTACATTCGGGCATGTTTCAAAATTCCCGGTGCTGTTAAAAATTAAAGTTGAAGGTAACTTCTTTGGCACCTCTTTCAGTCGGTCTCGTGTGCACTCTCAGTAGCGGATCGGGGGGGGGGGGCTAAGGAGGTTATAGCCCCCCTCCCCTATTGGATCTGAACTCTTAACTGAAAAAATTGAAGTTGATAAATGACATACTTTGTAAAAGTGTTACCAGATTAATAATTGTTATAATTCTTATTGTTATTAATAATACCAGATTAGTAAAATTAATAATATCAGATGAGTAAAATTAATAATACCATATTAATAAAATAAATAATACCATATTAATAACTTAAATAAATAATTTGTTATTGTTATTAATAATACCAGATTGTTAATTATTTATTTGATGTATTTTATTAAAAGGTAATTTTATAAAATTTGTCTTGTAAAACCATAAGTTTTGAAAAAAAATGCTCCCCGGTTAGCCTTCTCCCCTTAATTAAGGTCTAACTCCGCCACTGTGCACTCCCTGTTCCACACCTCGCTCCAATTCCAGCATTGCTGCACTCAGTGTTATCCTAATCGCACATGTCCACCCAAGACGGATCTTGTGGAGGCGGAAACTTGCAAAAGCACTCGCGATTCCAAGAAGCTTTCTCGCCAATCTCTGCTTCCTAGCAAATCGCCACGTCGTCGGTGCTCTTCTTTCGACTTCCTCTCCCACTTAGCTGAGACCGCCGCCTTTACTTCACGCCCACTCCCTCGCGTCAGTGGATGTTGACCCGACATCGAGTCGTAGCCAGATTTCCGACGATGCGGAAGGGGTAGTTGCTGAATTCAGTTGAAGCCATATTTTAGGAGAGAGAAATTGATTTTCAAAGCGAAACGAACACGATCAATGAATCTCAAAGTTTCCATTCTTATTCATTAGGAAGAGTAGGGAGCAGGCAATAAACCACTCACTCCCAGCTTAGGGTTCACCACTCAGCTTGATTGGAAAAATAAATGATATTTCGTTTATTAACATTTCTTAATTACGCATGTAACGTCTTATAATAAGCTATATATTTTAATCAGCCCCATTTGAATATTCGGAAAATCTACGTTTTGTCGCAATTTACGTCATGTCCTGCGGTTTAAAGTACTAAGTCCCGTACTTTAAACATTAGCCTATGTTCCACATTCTTCACGGTGTTGTCCAGCGTTGCAGAATATTTTAGCTGCCAGCTGAAATATAATATATCATTTACTTTTATTGCATCATTGAATGATGAGAAACCATCTCACACAAAAGAAATTAAAACAGGGGGTACGATTACAATTCTTCTTCTGTACCATTGAAACAAAGAGTGTGAAGAAACTTTTTCTAGACGCAGAATCAAGAGAAGACAGTAAAAGAGAAGAAGAAACTATCTATTGTCCCTTTCTCCGGCATCTGTCCGTCTTGCACGTGCCAAGAACTTGCCGAGGCCGCCAAGCGAAGCCCAAGTCCATCGAAGAGTCTGAGAGGTCTCCAGGACAAAAGTAGCGTTTTCTACTTCAGCGATTCGCGACGGAGTTTTTGAGTGAAAAAGTCTGTAGAACGAATAATAATATTCGCATGAAACAAGACAAGAACGTGCGGTAAAATGGTTCTTCCATCTGAATTCATGATGGCAGCAGACAAGTTTGGAAAAGTGGTAAAAGATGGTCCCTGGAGTAGTAGCTTTACTACTATGGACGCAAGCCCCTTTTTACTGCGAATCGTGTACTTTAATTTTGTTTTCGAGCTTCTTTGGAACTTGAATAACATTAATTCTCAACAAATCTAAAGCGAATTAACTGATTACAATAGATGTCAAATGAATGCGATGCTTTTATTTGCAAATATTATTCAGATTGGGGAGGGAGCACTCTGCAAACTCCGCGGTGTGTCAAGGGGCTTGAAGTTGAGTTTCCTGAAACCTCCGGTGGAAGCGGTGGTGGTGACGGAGGGGGCAGGGCTCCGGTGCGTCACAAATCGCAATTAAATATTCCCCTCGAGAAGTTTTTGCGGCCGCTTCTCCGGAAAACGACGACGCGAACTAATGCCCGCCATGTCGCCCCGAAACCCGTCGCCGCAGCCCTCCGCTAAGAGACGCGGCTCAGAAAGATAACGGAAAGTTAAATCAAAAGTTGGTATCGTAATAAATACTAGGCGAATAATTAACCACTTTGAAACTATTCCTTTCCGATAAATTTTGTAATGGTGAAAAAAAAAGAGTATTTGTTGTTCTTTACACTGGCTTCGGCGAAGAACTGAGAAATGTTGAATTTTCTTATCCTTTGCAGTATTGCATTTGAAGGAATTCTTAAGTTATTTTTACGTGGTAACAAATAGTTGCCACGTAGTAACCTGCCAAATAATCGAAATCGTTTAATATATCTATTTTTAGTAACAGTATCAGTTCATTGTGAGTGAATACTAGGGTATAGTATGCACAGTCCACGGTACATTTTAGGGCTTCTGCAAGGCGCACGGGCCCTAAGCCCCGCCATATATATTGTGTATTTTATGTTAAAATAGAACCCTTTTGAATTGAATTGAACAATAGTTACATTTTTTTCGTTTCAAACCAATACTTAGACACGCATTTTCTTAAAATTCTGCATGATTAGTGACAAGACGTTTCACATGTAGAAATAATTTAATTTCATTCTGGTGTAATTAATAAGTTATATTTATATTTAAAGCTCTTAACTTTCAGTAATTTCAAAACTTTTGAGTTCACTTTTGGCTTTTCAAAACTATAACAACCTGCTTTACTATTTTCCTTTCGGAACATCGTCCATGCAGAAAATTCCTCTTATTTTGGGGCATTCGTATACGCTATAGTATATAAGGGATTCTAAACTCTCAAAAAAATACAAAGTGGTCAAAGTTGCCAGAGCTTTTAAAATGATTTTTAATTACGTTCAACAACATTCCAATAAATCCTTCTCCCCATGGTTTTTACAAGGTAGATCCAAATTCACCATTTTATGAACAATTGAAGACGACAGACATTATCATGGATATATTTCACAAAATATGAGCCATTACCAGTGTGCCCTCGATATATCCCCATTAAAATACAAAAAATTCAGTATATATAAGCTATAATTTCATGATTCGATACTTCCTCTTCCGTCTTTCTATCTCAGTTATGTTAACTTTAAGACACATTGAATAAGTCACAAGAAGTTTTCTAAAACTTTCTCTCACGGTCAACTTTCTGTCCATTAACTTACGTATAAATTGACTAGAGGGATAGTGAGATAAAAGTCTAAGAAGTACATGTATGAAAACACTCTCCTAAATATTATAACACAAGATACGTGTTTGCGTGATTAATGATTCACATCCATTAGTAAGCTTTTTTCTTTTTTTTGCATCAGGTTTCACAATTTTCTTTATTACAAATATTCTCGTATATTACCAATAATTTGCCTTCAGGGTGTAGTTGAGGCTAGAGCCCACAATCCTTTCTTCCGGAACCCACTGTTTCGTGGTCTTCCATCCACGTATACATTATATTTGAGCCATAGTGACGCGTAAGTTTTATAAACCGTAATATACATTTCTATTAAGTTGGAAAATATTTTTCAATATATATTACATTTTGAATGTTTTATAGTACTTCTATAATGGTTATTAGCGAATGTTGAAATTCTTACCTTTCTGCTGCTGACTGATTCTAATTAAATTTTCGATTTTATATTTTAGAACTGTTTGGAACAATTTTTGCATCAATCCTCGCAATTTAAGAGGTTGAAGGTGTTCATACCAACCAACTTACATTACGTCACGGAGGAAATCAAAGTAAATTTTTGCATAGTCTTTGAACCAGGTTCATTGTAAGAAGAATGTGAACAGTTTTACTGGTAGAATACGTAAGAAAATGTTAGTGGACCAAACTTTCTATCTACTCTATTCATCAGTTTAGCACAATTTGGACAAAATGTTGGCTCATAAATTTAAGTCAAATTGAATAATTACACTATAAATTAAGCAGGGAACATTCTAAACTCAGGATTTAACAATTATAATCTGGTTAATAACAGTGTTCAATTCGTAACTACTAATTTTATGAAGTTACTTTAAATTGTTTTCATGTTACTGCCTAATCCTCTGGATCATTGTATCTCTTCCATAAATAAGAAGTAACCTATGTAAAGAACTCACCTTGCATATCTCCGTGGCGGCATAGTAGCGCTCTGGGGGCGGTGGCACCGGAGGTGGAGCTCCCGGGGGCGCTGACGGCGCTCCGATGAAGCCATGTGGCACGGCGTACTCCTGCGCCACCACGTCCGGTACATCTGAAACGCGTATGCGCAACAACAAACTTAACCGCAGTTGGCATTTATCATGATACTTATGATATTAAATACAAGAATCGTAAGTCATGCAAAGACGCATTTTGAGTTATTTTACTTCTCTGAAACAACCTCTTCACCCTTGTGGTCTGTTTGAAAGTCAAGATCCGGAAAAAGGGAAATTAAGTAATGGTGTAGAAAGAATCACCTCAAAGATTGGAAATCACCATAGTTTAACATTAATGAATAAACAGTCAACATGTTTAGCATTATTGAATAATTTCTACAACTTACATTACAGTGAAAACTCGTATGTTCATAATGAATTTCGTTATTATGAGTATGATTATTCTAGACCAAATTTAATGTGTTCCGCTTATCATATTCTCCATATTTCCTCAAATAGTTGTCAGAAAACTGCCATTATTCATGTCCCTATGGAGATTTAAAAATCGTTATTGATCATAGTTTCATACACATAAACCAAGTAGCAAAGTTGAATTGTTTTAGAACGAAACAGTTCAATTATATTGAAAACATATCTTCTTCAGATTAACAATTCCCCTTGCAAGTTATTACTGGAAAAGAGCTTCTTGGCGATTGACTATACACTAATTTATAATAATTGTATTCATTCATCGTCATAATTTATTGTGTTTTGTGTTATTACTCCTTTACTTAGAGTGTTCTGTTCAGCAAAAAGGAAGTTTTAAGTGACGGTTACTCTTGAAGTAGGAATCGCCTTAATAAGGGTTCCTTATTTTTCCACATCAAACATCGAGTATTTGAACCAAATCAAACGACCCTTTTTTATGAACAGACATAAATTTACACTAAAACAATAATAAATAAAATAACCTACACAACGGTTTAATCCTTTTTGTGGATCATCTTCTGGCAATGTGTAAATTTAGTGTAAATATATACGTCTGTTCATAAAAAATAGGGTGGTTTGATTTGGTATTAATTATATATGCAGACGGAAAACACGACTAATCAAGTATTAGCATTTCAGTTCAATACTGTATGTTAAAGAGATTTATCCTCTGATTGAATTTTGTAAAATATAGTCAAAGAAAAACAAGAATAAACTTGTTCTATTTTAATTCCATTATCGAATCGCTTTTACTTACTTCAACGTCTTATTAAAAGAAGTCCAATTCCACTTTTTGAGAAATCGTTTAAAACAATTTTTCATTCATTTCAGATCTATTGGACTAACGAACTGGTAGAATTGAAAATTCCTATAGTCCTCTCTTCCACTCTCCCTTCGCGGATGATCGCCTGTCTAGCTGACAGTTCTGATTGACAGCGTCCGGATGCTGGCTTCACCCCAACAATAAGTTAAATTGAAAAGTCTGGCAGGCTCAGAATTCTTTCCATAACGACATTTTGTGTTTCTTTTAGCTATTGCGGTTTCCCATATCCTCGGTCAAAACAAAACCATGAGGGAGAGGATGCAGCAAAAATAATCGTACCTAAAAAATTTGGATAATTAAGCAATTGTGCGACGATTACTTCGTCAATTGTGATCCTTCCCTACCTTTCAACCCAAAGTTTATCAGTCGGTAAGTATCTAGTATGGCGTTACCGACCAACCAATGTAAAATTCACTGAAGATTCATGTCGAGATCCACATAACCTTTGACGTAAGTTACGAGATCCTTTTTAAGGGACTAGGAGACAGACTTGTCAGGTAACGAAAGTCAACTCCTTTCAGATGTTGTGTACGCCAGTCTATGAAAAAATATGCGAATCCTTCTCTCCAGCTCGCGGAGATGTGGGACCAATGACCGATAAAACAGTTCTCAAGAGACACAATTTTGTAGCAAATCGTGGAACATTTGATCAGACCAATTTTTAATTGATGAACCGAGTAAAATATGGGATACTTAATTAATCATTTACAATGGCGCTAGGGATATTCATTTTATGCCAATATGAATCTAAAAGTATTGTGGTTCATCTGAGTTCAAGTGAGCTAAAATTTCAACCTAATATCCGTCGATCAAAAGGACAAAGAAACACATTCCTTTGTGGAAAAAATCCAACGTTATGAAATTCCAAGTGTATCAAAACCTTAATCAAAACACATTCTACTCTCTCGTATCTCTGTAGTGCTTTGTTACATTGGCAAACATATTTTGGAATTTTTCAATAAAGTGTGCAGCTTTGGAGTGTGGATACGTTTGATCAAAAGTATCATAACTAGCAATAACATTAAAACAATGAAAACACGTAAGAGCACGTCACATTCATTTAAACATGAAATACAGAAGTACGCCTTTAATTGAAAAATAATTGTCTTTCATAGGTAAATAATCGCGGAAGTTTTTATGATCATCATTTGTTAATTGATAATATTAAAATACCAAATACGAATGAACTTGATCGCATGTTTCTTCAGAATTTCTGTCCAAAGAAGAATGGGCAGACAAGCAACCAAATAGTATTTTTTAAAAAAAAATTTCGATCAGTCAAAGCCTGGTCAATGTGCATATCGAGTTACTATATAAATAAATGATAATTCAAAGTCACGGAATCGAATTTTTCGGCGTTTCAATAATTTTTGCTGTGTATCGTATCGTAAAAATAACATTTCGGGCTATTCTTCTTTCTGAAAAAAAAAATTAAAAGACTTACGAAAAGATAAAAAAAGATCCATGGCAATAATTTTTTGAAGTGATATCACGAGATTAAGGGGAGTTCTGTATTATAAAACAAACTTTTATCGTACTATAATCGCTGTATCTCATCAAGTGATGTAATATATTCCCTGTTGGCACATATAATTCCAAACATGTGACCAAGTAAAGTAAAATCTTAGCTAAATAAAGGGACCAGCAGACGGTTATTAATTAACATTAAATCCGTCGGTGAGCTTTGGGAGATTTCACTGAGGTTCGCGAGCAAAAGCTGTTCTCACCTGTGTAGTCTGGGCTGCGGGCGGGTCGGAGCTGCAACAGAGTTGGTGCCGTCGCTCCGAACGGCTCGTGGTACAGCCCCGCAGCTTTGTCCAATGCCGCTTCCTCCAACGCCACCTACGCATGCACACACCAAATTCACCTTACAGCTGATGGTTTCTTTCTATTTCTATTTTTTTGCTTTTACTTCAAGGATACTGAGGTCCGACAGTACTCATGCGATTAAATCGGATGGAAAATTGAATGTAACTAATATTCTGTACGACAATATGAACGTCCACTTTTATTTAGCAAAAGTACTTCATTGACCTGAATAATGTAGCAGATACTTCCTTTCCCCATGTCTGATACATGTAGGAATGTTTCCATCTGTTTCATATATGCATTAACGATGAGAACAGGATATCAGAATAGTTGCGAATGGTATATGACGCTAGAATTAAATCATATTTTAACCTTAGGGCTCAATGAACGAGGTTTTCAAACCAATCACTTTTTAATTTTGTTCTTCATGCAGGTATTTTTTTACGTTTTGAAAGAACATTTATCTAAAATGTAAATTTAAAAAATCAATGTAATGAAAATTTCTACCGTTTTTTGTCGGTTTACATTACCAAACAAAATGAAAAAAAAGAACACTCATACGTTACAGAACTTGAAATACGATTTTGTTGGAAACACCATTATGATAGGTTACAAATTTTTGGTATCTGTAAATAATTTAAACTAAACTTATTATATAATAAATGGAAATATATGTGAAGAAGCAATTCTTTACATTGCATGAAAATTGAAAGTGTAGCAGAGCTATGATCAAGGATTAATGACATTATATTCATCCTCACTCAGAAGAAGTCAAATCAATGTAACATAACATAAAAAAACTAAACACGTCGTCTGATATCATGTTGAAAACCACTATTTCGGTTTCAGGTATTCCAAAAACGGAAATTTCCGTCGAAATCTCGCCATCAAATTTTTTCGCGATTACAATACTTTCACTACACTACGTATATGAGAAAATAATCAGTAGTTAAGAACTTACAATAAAATTGCGATCTAAGAAAAACAAAATTAGAGGAAAGGCACCAGAATTTTAGAGAGATAGATCACGTTTAAGGTGGTTAACACCATAAAAAGACATTTCATAACCTTTATACTTATTGAACTATGTAATTACTGAACGGATACGTTTGTGCAAAGTTGTTACTACCAATATAAGTGTAACACAGTCTCTTAAGTTGGTGTCTGCTACACAGTTTAATCAATATTACCCTGAAAATAGCAAATGCTAGCTTGAAACATTTGCTCTCGTCTGACGCAAGTTGAATCATCAGTCCTGATAAACAAAACACTTTAATGCGTTTCCGACCGGTAAATAGACCTCGGAGTAAAACACTGGCGATGTTGAACAGGACTTCTGAATGTAAGAAATCACCGGATTCAGTATACGGTGAACACAGGAAAAATATTCTCTAATCCGGCGATTTCCAATCCATCAAACCAATGTTTGTCTCATATAACTGACAAGTTACTTGTAAACCAAAAGAAAACGTAAATTATCTTTAAATTGTGAAAGAAATCTGAAAAGAGTCGCAAACACTTATTACGGATATCCTATGTAATATAAATCCATATGCGTAACTAATTGACTCACTCACTCTGTGATCTATCAGAAATATATCAAACTTCTACTTGTCATGGAAACATGAAATTTGATATCTCTTAGCAGTAGAATTGCAATGTAGAAATCCAAAAACTTTAATTCTGAAGTACATTTTTTGGGGGATGAAGATTGAGCCATAAGATAACGGGATTAACCGGCCTGTCTGGTGCGGTGCGGTCCGGTCGAATCCTATATTTATTGCGTTAGAATCGCGATTTAGTTGACTTAAAGTTGTCGAGAAGTTCTGTTATTCGACGCATTGGAAGAATATTAATGTTAGGAGACAATGATTGCTTCTGTTTAATGTGTTACTTCGTTTCCATTCCATAATATTTTATTAATGTTGAAGTTAGTAAAATTTTATCAGACACGTCACATAAAATTTATACTTGCTTAAATTTTGCGTTATATGGAACTAACAAATAAGTCAAAAGCTAAGAGTTACAGAAAAGTAATTGAATTTATTTTTTGTACGAAATATTTCTCTCTAAAATGCTTTATTTCTTTGGAAATAAGTCGTCAATCGAAGTTACGAAACACAACTGCCATGATGTGTGTTGCACGTTTTTATTATGAAGCAAGTTTATACTTCGTGTTTCTTTTAATGGTTGTTAAATATATAGAATACAAAAATACTGTGTTACTAAGCAATATTATATACATATATATATATATGTATGTTCGTTACGGCCAAGGACCACGAGGGTCCAACTAAGGACCACGACAGTGCGCGCCAGTCAGTCTCATTTCTGTATGAGTTTACTCACTAGACACATTGAGCCAGGGGGGAAACACCATCTAGATAGAATCCAGAAATATTGGTGTTTCCAAGTATTACAACTGCGGTGTTGAGTCGCAGAGGT